>JBBMKE010000002.1:15823469-15838656 GCA_037834125.1 Lippia alba | reverse complement strand
ATCTATCTATGTATAATATATATATATATATATTGAATAAATTATCAATTATTAATAAAAAGAATTTTGCACCCTTATTGATCTGATATAAAGAGTTGTAGCTTCATTATCATGTAACCGAAAGTCATATATCCTTGTGTTACTTGATAGGTAAGTCGGTTGATGTTATGTTACAGATAACTACAAGTGGCAATTAGCGTTTCCTAACCCCCACTTACATCAATTGACTTTCGGTTTTACACAAAAAGGAAAAGGTGCATATATTTCTTATGGACTTACTATCACCATTTCACATCCGAAGATCCTCAATTGAAGCCATACTTATCTTCTTTGGCTTTTCGTTTTCATTACACGGTGTATGTTTTCAATTCTCATTATTAAACTTACTGTTAATCCGAACGTAACTTCATCTCTTTTTTAACTCTAATCTTGTATTAAGTGACTTTTTATATTATATATATGTAAATTACAACAGTCAATTTTATGCAATTTACGCATCATTAAAAATAAAACACGTAAAGTTAGAAAAACTGAAATGCAATGAACTCGCGTTTAACATAGGCTAATGGATTTAACGAGTGTAAATTAATTAACTAATTATGCGTCAATTTAAGTCATCCAATTTGATTTGCCCACCTAGCTCATGGGATTTTCATATCTCTTTTTTTTTTTTTCCTAACAATGGCAGTCTATGATAGTGTCTATCGGATAATAATTGTTCTATTGCAGCTCAAATATTATACTCTTTCATCACTAGTATTACAAAAAAGTGTAGTGAATAAGATTGAGGATAATATATTTAAAGATTGCCATTAATTACATAAGTTTTGCAGCTAAATAAAAATGTTAATAATGTCAAAAAATAAACTAAAGTCTACGGAATCCATTCGAACTTCATACATCTCTTTAGACTTCACACCTCTTGAATTGGCTAAGGCCCTTCCGGCCATAGTGTTCTCAGATCGGCCAAAGCGTTCTGTCCATCCACTTGGCCAAGAGCGTTTTCGACTTATCTTCTCCGACAAGAGCGTTCGGTCACATCTTGGCCAAGAGTTTTGACCCATCCACTCGGCCATAAGCGTTCGACTTATCCATTTGGACAAGAGCGTTCAGTCCATTCGCTTGGTCAAAAATGTTCGGCTCATCTGCTTGGCCTAGAGCGTTCAGTGACAGTCCTTTCGGCTCAAGACGAAGCTGAACACACCTAACGCGCCCATGCACGTGGCAGTTACCCGTGCTTCCCTGTATTTGTATTGGATATTATATCCAATACTTTTAAAAAAATAAATTATATTACAATATTTATATCGAATCGTGATTTATCATCGTATTCGTATCAATGCATTATAATTTGATAATAAAATTATAAGTATACTATGATTTCATTCTTGATCTCCCCATATCATAGTATCCATGCAACCTATTTTATTTTCATATAATTGGAAATTTTACTTCGAGTCTGGTTTGACCAAATTAATATAATAAAAATACTAGTATTTCATACTTTTTGTGTGATTGATAAAAAATAAAAAAAATTAAATTAAATAACAAATATAATACATTTACTTTGGTAATTAGTTGAGTTTTGTTTAATCAAATTTGAATTAGAATTTTATAATATAATATTTTTACATACCACAACACTTGACAGAGTAATTAATAACTTGAAATCCAATCGACAGAAGATAGATTTTTGGCCTATGTTATGGTTGGATTCAAATTTCAAACGTTAAAAGAGAAGTGTGTGTAATAATGAGTACAATTTTGTCGAAAATGCATGGATATGAGCCACGAGGTCCACCAGAATCAGGCTTCTGAGAGAAGAAAAACAACTACCTCTTTGGCTTACGCGCCACGTACACTTTCTCCCACGGTTACGCGCTCTGCTTTGCTTCTCTTCTCTTCACGAATCTCCATCAACTCCAAACAATTAAAAAACGTTTCTTTGTCTCTCTCCCTAGTACTGTCTGGCCATACTTTCGTCGTTGATTTTGATTGCTTGTCGTTTTTGAATTTCTCTGATTCCATTTCCACACTCTCCAACAACACCCTGAAAAACCCATCTCCTCTCTTCTTCCATTTTCATCATTGCTGTGCTGTGACAAGATTTTGGATGGAATAGGGTGTGTTCTGTGGTGGGTTTTTTTTGGGGTTGATTTCTTGTGTTATTTGGGGGGTTTTTGATTGAAAGCCCTAGTCTTTAATCTGCCCCTGAATTTTCACGAATTTTGACCCGGCCTAGCTGTCGGAAGTTGAAATTTGGGGATGGAAAGTTCCTCCCGTATTTCTTCGAAATTTCGTGGAAGTTTCAATGGTGTCTGCGTCTTGATTTTGCTATTCTTCTTTGTTTTTAGCGAAGAAATTCTTCAGAACCCGTTCTCGACAAATCTTCCCCCAGATTCCATTTCCCGGAGGAGAATTTACGAGGGCAGTGTCGATTCGAGGAGAAATGTAACCGTTGACTCTGATTTAGAGGGCTCGAATCTGCAATCGAACAGGAACCCTACGATTTGCACCGAGATTCATGAGCACGAGGGTTATAGTTCCAAATGCGACTACTTGAAAGCGAACCCAGATTGCAATTCAGGTGGGATTTTCAATTACATGGTCTTCTTTTACTGCGACTGCAAAAAGATTCAGCCTTTGGGTTATATTGTTCTCGCCGTTTGGTTGCTTGCTCTGTTCTATATGCTTGGGAACACTGCTGCTGATTACTTCTGTTGTTGTCTTGAAAGGCTTTCGAATTTGCTGAAATTGCCCCCAACAGTTGCAGGGGTTACTCTGCTTCCCCTGGGAAATGGGGCGCCTGATGTGTTTGCTAGTATTGCTGCTTTTGTAGGCAGAGATTCCGGCGATGTGGGATTAAACAGTGTGTTGGGTGGAGCTGTTTTCGTGACCTGTATTGTTGTTGGGACTGTTTCTTTGTGCATAGCTGATAGGAATATCCAGATTGATAAGAGGTGTTTTATTAGGGATGTGGGGTTCTTCCTCGTGGCCCTTGTGTCCCTTTTGATTATCTTGGTTGTTGGGGAAGTGAGTGTTGGTGGTGCAATTGCTTTTGTGTGTATATACATTGTTTATGCATTGGGGGTTGCTATGGGTGAGGTGTTGAGGAAACATGGGAGGAGATTAAATTTGGAGTCTTGCATGCCTTTGTTGCCGGTTACGGGAGACGAATTCGAGTATTCTCCGTTGCTTCAGCCTGATTCGGGGGAGAACGGTGTTCCTCATCTCCAATCGAAGCTGCCGCATTGGATGTGGGCGTCGCATGTGGCGATCTATTCGAACGAGGTGGGTAAGCCGGGGGAAGGTGAGAGTCCTAAGTATCTGTGGGGTTGGAACGAGGAAGAAATGAGTACTGTTACTCAGTCGTCTTTCTCGTGTTCTTACCTTTGTTCGTTGCTGGAATTACCATTGTCGATCCCGAGAAGATTGACTATACCGATTGTTGAGGAGGAGAGATGGTCGAAATCATGTGCTGTTGCGAGTGCTTTCTTTGCACCGATTTTGTTAACCGTTTTATGGGGTACTGTATATGACTCCAGCCTTATAGCTAAAGAAGTCTTGTATTTGATTGGTGCTGTAGTTGGTGCTACACTTGCGCTCGTTGCATTCATATATACCAGATCCGATCAGCCACCTCAGAAATTCTTGCTCCCATGGGTATTGGGTGGATTCTTGATGAGCATCGTGTGGTTCTACATTATTGCCAACGAGCTCGTTGCACTCTTGGTTGCATTTGGTACTATACTTAGAATCAAACCGTCCCTTCTTGCATTGACTATATTGGCTTGGGGCAATTCCATGGGGGATCTTATGTCCAATGTCTCTATTGCAATGAATGGTGGGAATGGCGTGCAGATTGCTATGTCGGGATGTTATGCTGGACCCATGTTCAACACTTTGGTTGGTTTGGGCGTGTCTTTGCTTATTGGGGCTTGGTCTAAAAAACCGGGTTCCTACATGGTTCCAAGGGATGCTAGTTTGTATTCGACTCTCGGGTTTTTGATTTTCGCCCTTGTTTGGGCGCTCGTTGTGCTGCCAAGAAATGGGATGCGTCCGAGTAGGCTTCTGGGTGTGGGGTTAATGGGGATTTATTTGGGTTTTCTAACGGTTAGGGCTACCATTGCCATGGGTGATGGCTCAATTAATGGTTCAAGTTGACAAGTATTTGGGTGAGTGTAATATTTGAAAGCAGTTAGAGTTGGATTTTGTAGTAGAGTTGCTTTTTCTTAGTGTGATGTTGTAAACAGGTATCATAATTCGTAAGTAATATGCATAGGGTTGTTTGAAGGCGCTTTTTCTAACCTTTCTCACCATTATATATGTTCATATATAAGAAAATGAAGTACCTTGTTTGAATTTCTTCACATCTTGGATGTTTCCATATGCAGAGCAATTTCAGAACTCAAACCCACAACACCCACGACACGAAAATACAAACACAATACGAACATTGTAAAGTAAATTTTTTTTTTTAAACTCATCATGTAAGAGGTGTCCGATACAAACATTATACACGACAAAGTGAATTAACCATTGGAATCAATAGATGCAAAGGCGTCATTTTGAAGTAGAAGAAATGCTGATTCGTCTTATTGACGATTTAAACTAAGCAATATGAAAGCGTGCATCAGTTTAATTTTCTTCGTTACTTTTTCTTAAAGGAAGGAATCATTACATTTATGATATAACTAAGACCACCTAAAATATTCCCTTCTTTATTTTCTACGAAAACTTTATGGAACTGGCTTTTAGACCCTGAAAATCAACTTGCAAAAGCTACCCACCAATAATTGCTTGATTATGAGGAAATTGATAACCACGATTCTTTCTGGAGATTTCACAACTTTCCCTATTCTATATTTCTGTGTGAATGTTGTGATTTCAAAATTCTTAAATTTTACCCAATAATTTTGCTCTAGCACTGACGGACTAAATTGCATGAGAAGGATTTGACTTAATTTTCTAAAACATTTAGCCCGTAACTGGTTAGATTGTAAAAAATTAAAGTTGTCCGATTCGAATATATTACTCTGCATAATATAAAACAATGTTAATTTTGAAAAGTACATAATTTTTTAATTGAATTTTTATAGGCAAAAAAAGTTCCTATATATACGATATTTTGATGGAAAATACAGAGTTTTTTGTGTGTGTGTGTAATTAACTTGTTAGTAATTTTTCGAGTATTTTCATTTTAAAAAAATTATGAAATATTATCTTTATAATTTTTCTAGTTTTTTTGAAATTCTGAAACTTAGATTAATTAGCTTGTAATCCCTTTTACAATTAAGGGTTAGTGGCTTAGTGCAGATCATGTAGTATTGCTTCATCATTTAGCTTATTTAAGAAAAAAAAAATTCAAATCTAGCCACAAGCGCTTTCCTAAGTCTCCCAATACCAATTTTAACATACTTTCAATTGAAGATAACAAGAAAACTATTTTTAATTTTTATCAAGAAACATAAAATAGTTAACCTAGCTACGTGGATGACAATCTCAGGTTAATGCAGCCAACAACCATCTGTTTATATATATCCAAACACTTCACTAATCTCATAAGTTAGATTTAAATTCCAAATAGCCAACTCTATGTATAAACTTCGCAATATAAATACGACACGATACGATTACATAATATTTTTAAACTTGTAATTGCGTCAAATGTATGTACATTTGCATCCATCAATTTAATAACATTCCAAAAACAAAACAGAAAATTAGCAAAGTCCTTTCTGCGTCAACTTGGAGGTTATATATATATATATATATATCCAGCACGTACAAATGTTAGGTAAATAATTAAATTAGCTAAGATGTTAATTTCATGAACATCTGGTTGGTCCATCATACATGTAGTCAAGAACAGAAATGACTCCAAAGACAAAGGCTTGATCAATTCCAGGCATTATTTTCACATGGTACAAATCACTGCCTGACATTACTTGCTCCACATCCTCATGCACACCCATCTGCATAACATTTAATTATTCCATAATTTTTACTAGTTTTAAGAATTAATATTTCCGAGATTAAAAAAAAAAGAATTAATATTTACGAATTCGTGACGTCGGATATAAATCAATTACGGAAAAAAGCCATAGTTGAACAATCATGAGAAAAACATGTTACGGTTCAAAAAGGATTATGACGAAAGAACACCTTGAGAAAATACATAAAACACCAGGAACTCACATGTTTTTTTATAATTTTTCAACTATATATAAGGAGTTTTCTTCGTAATTGGATTAAACATATTGGGTATTTGTAATTAGCCCATTAGTTTAATCTCATTCCCCTAATAGTGAGGTAATCAATTTGATCATAAGTAGGTAACATTATTAATTCTAAGATCAATATTATACACAATAATAAAGAATTTATAAATTTGACAGAACAAATTATAGATATACAAAAATAAAATGCGAGGGGGTGGCGACCCCCATAGGCAGCCGCAGCAATACGATTATGTACCTGAGCCAATAAATGTCCATTGGAGTTGTTTACAATGGAGCAAGATCGAGTGGAGAAGTCACCCCTGATTTCAAAATTATTGGATTGAACAGAGATTCTAATTGGCCTTGAACTCTTGCTCGAAAAACATGAATTATTTGGCTCTTTTAAGGTGAAAACAACCTTATTTGATTCCAAAAAGTCGTAACTCAAACCTTTCCATTGCCTTGTGCAGCTTAATGCTTCTATTATTGAGTCCTGATACCAAAACCCCACCACAAAAAATCCAACTTTTACAAAAATATAATGAATATAAAATGTAGCTTTATAATTAAAGGGTCAATTATATTTGCTATCCTAGAATATGATTCTTGATTTTCGTAATAAATTTACAAAGATTCCAATGGTATATATATTTATAAATATATGCACACTTACCTTTCAACAATAATATATTCAAAAAGGTTACACATTTATTGAAAAACTCGGAAACGTTATCAGATCAATCAAGAGTTTGTTCAAGTAGTTAAAGGGGTTCTTTTCATAAGATAATGACTCGAGTTCAAATCTCTTTGATCACTTAAGGGTGTGTTTAAGAAAAATAAAACTCAGAAAACGTTATCATGACTTCAAATAGAGAGATTGACATGTAAATTAATCTAATTTCAAGTATAGTAGATATAAAATGAAGGGGGCGATCGCCCCTTATAGCCCCACATATTTAAATGATGTTAATTTCTTTTGGTAACCATTTCAATGATATTAATGTTTGTGGTTGAATCGTGCATAAAATTTAAAAAAAGTTGTACCTTTTTCTTAATGAGCAACAAGGCATTTCCTTCTCCATCCCTGAGAATCATCTCATCTTTCTTGCCGATAATCCCACAGCCATCAACCCTGAAGATCACGGTTTGGCTGCAATCCGCCACCACAAAACCACCGCCGTTGGCCACGTTCGGCCGCCCCCTAACGGCAAGAACCACCTCCGAGGCTGAGCAGTACACCTTGCTCACTATCGGCTTCATCATCAATCCTTTTGGAGTACCCATTGCTTTGTATCTGGTTATGAATACTAAAACAGCTTCCTTTGGTTTGCCACAATTTTGATTCTTCACGACCGATTTATAGACAATTTTTTAAGATTTGTTGATAAAAAGAAGCAAGTTGTGCGTGTATATATATGTTTCGAATTTCTAAACTTCAAAAAGTTAGGCAAAGTTTTCTTTTTGACTCGTATTTATATCAAGGTCTAAAATCCATGCATTTATTCATTTTACATATAGACCCCTTTTCATTTCAAAAATTACACTTTCACCCATATAATTTACTAACATATTACAACCATCATTTTTTATGAGTTATGTTAGGAATTAAAATGTTTCTGTTAAGATTTTGATCACGAATCATTGAACTAGTTAATTACATTGTGAGTTACATACCTCATCCAATGGTGATAATAATTTCATACTAATTTTGATAAGATTTAACACTCTCTATTGTTCAATTTTAATAATGATTCGTGGTTCCATAAAAATTAGTTTTAGGAGGTTTAATGGTGACTCTAGTTCTATATCGATTAGTTTCTTAATTTTGAATATGTATGTTGATCAAATAAAACTTTTAAACCCCTGACATAGCCTAATAATGGCGGTGTTTTTATCCCATAGCAAACCTTAACAAAGGAAAGTGTAATTTATAAAACATGAGGTGGGTCTATCTATAAATACGTCGAATATAAGGGTGTCAGTATAATTTTTACTTTTAAAAAATACGATAATGTTTTCCTTCTCGACTAAACTACTATAAATGATACAATGTGTGCGTACGCATGTGTACTAAAGAAATACGTACACAAACATTGCTACGTACCCTTATTTGTGAATTTCTTGGTTGGTTCTTAGATCTTGAATATCAACATTAACATTGTCACAAGAATTAAATTGCCTTATAAAGCAATTTTCAAAAGGGGGAGTCTTGATTCTTGGAGTTTGGCCGCCACGTGGCAGTTAGGGGAAGAATTTTCACAAAATAAATTTCCAATGTTTAGAATATGCATGAAATTAATTACCCTATTGGTTTAGACCTATATAATTTGATCATCATCTTAGGTAGGTAACTTAAGGAACTTGAATTGGGAAGCAGCTAAAAACAATTTAAATTTATATGAATACGAATATGATGATACAGACACGATACCATAAAAATATAATTAATATAGATTTTTTCATGAATTTTCTATATAATGAGTATTTTATATGATACTAATATCCAATATAATACGATATAATAAAATGATAATTTTAAAGCATTCGCGCTTCATAAAGTAAATATTTTAACATGATATCTTATCGTGGCCCATTTTTAACAATGATTTAAGCCTTAATACGAATCATGGCTTGTGGATCAATAAATCGAATTAGAAGTGCTAACACGTCACGGTACTCATTAATTAGAACTTCTACAAATTGAAGAAAAATATCTCAAATTAACTTTTAATGGAATATGAGTATATGACTACAAATGATACACTACAAGAAAATGTTTTCTTTTTTATTTTAATTGTACGCGACATTCAAAGGTTTAATACTTTAACTTCAATTCTAATTCCAGAAATTAAAAGGCGAATATGTACAAATTAATTAAATTTGTTAGGGTGATAAATTCCTTTTTCTAAATGTTGAGGATTAGTGTGCACAATCCCTCATTAATTATCACAAATGTAAATAACTTATTACTCAGGATTAAATTATCACAAGATCAATTTTCAAATTCAAGCCAGAAAAATAATTCTTAAATTAAATCTTAATATATCAGGCACAGGCTAAGATTTATATATCTTCTAAGTTCTATGATATTACGTGCGAGTAATTTTAAAATTATCATTGTTGTGTCGATATCTCATGTAAAAAAATTCTACAAAGAATTTGTATCGTCTTTTTCATAATGTGTCATATATTCATATTCATATTGTTTTATTCGTGTTCGAGCATAGGGGTGTTCATTCGGTAATACCAAACCGAACCGAACCAAAATTTCGGTACACCATTTTAGATAAACGAATACCGAACCAAATTTTACGGTTCGGTTCGGTAAAAAGCGAAATAATTTCGGTTTGATTCGGTAAAAAACAATTTTACCAAATTTCATGTAAAAAAAATGAAAAAATATATATTATATTATATATTAAAAGTATTATATATATTATATATTAATAATAATCTTACACTAATATGCATAAATATAATATGTATTATATATCTATTTATATATATTATATATAATTTTTAAAAAATATATATATAATTTCGGTATTCGGTACGGTATATCGTATCGAAATACCGATACCAAACCAAATACCAAAATTTTAGAAAAAAAAAACCGAATACCGAACCGAAATTTCGGTTTCAGTTGGTTCGGTCGGTTTTATCGAATTGTGCACACCCCTATTCGAGCATTGTAACTTCGATGCTTCATGTTGAGCTCAAACATATATGAATTAATTATTTTGATTATTGCAATTCTAAGAAAAAATGTGATAGCTCGGCATAACATATTGTACAATAAAAATAATGTCATACGAAATATAAAAATTGCCTAAAAAAAACTAAGGGAGTGCATTAAGTCCATGCATAAGAAATATAACCTCAAATATAAATGAACATTATCCAAATTGCTAAGTCTAAAAATGTTGATGTTGATCATCAAACTCGGTGACCGAGCAAGGGCATGTAGTCCTTTTAAAATTTGAAAAGTTTTAACTTTATATATTTCTATTTTTGATGTAAATCAAAATCTTTAATTAGAGAGGACGAAAAAATTAGAATATTAAAAATTAGATGACAAAAATATAAATATATTAAAAATATGCATACAAATATTAAAACTTTTTCAAATTTAGGAGGTCGGGATCACATACCCCTAACTCCGTCATAGTAAATATTTAAAGTAAATAACAATTTTTAGTATTTAATCGGTTTAAAACAACTTATTGGCAAAAGGCGAGGTAAATATGCTTTTATTCAACATATTTTCACAGATCCGAAGAACCCTAAATTGAAATTATGTGGGAGGAATTCTAAAATCTTTTATGTGCAATTCAGTCGATATATAAATCTTGAAAAAAAAAAGAAAATAATAATCAAATAAACTATTAACAACATCCAAAAAAAAATAAGCTAGCCCACAAATAGTGATTTAAGACTTTACAAAAATCTGGGGAAACATCTCATCACAAAATCCAACACTCCCTAAAATATCTTTTCCAAATTAGGGCTCCCAATTTGTCCCCAAACTAGGCCGTACCTAGCTATATATGCTCGATGGCTTGTTTAAAGTTTAGCTTTTAACACATGGAAGTGACCTAACTTTTTAGGTGAATTTCTAATTTTGGTATTTTTTTTTGGTATATTGTATTTTGGTGTATTGTAATTTTGGGGTTTTTGGTTTTGAGAAAAACAGAATTACTGTGTAAATATTGATTCCGCTTTTATCAAAAGCGAAATTACTGTAGCAAATAGTGAAAATTGTACATCCCGCTTCTGACTTATCATGATTGCAATGTACGATTTTCGCTATTTGCTACAGTAATTCCGCTTTTTGTAAAAGCGGAATCACTATTTGCACAGTAATTTCACTTTTCTTAAAACCAGAAAACCCCAAAATTACAATACACCAAAAAAATACACCAAAAATATAATAGAAAACAAGAAAAATGGGCTAATATGTGACCTTTGTATCGTTTATGATTATTTACCATGAGGCTAATTATATACTCTACTCTCTAATTACAAATGCAGTTTTGATTTATATAAATTCATCTGGTATTTCGGCCCATATTGTTTTATTTGTAAATTTCAAACTTAAATTTTAATTTAATAATCACGAACTCAAGCTAAACTCTCGAAATTTTTCCAAAAGCTAGCAAAACAAAAGGGTTGAAGCTATGTATTGTTCCTTATATATAAGGGAATGAATTTCAAATTCGACAAAAGTTTTAGATAAATGAGTTACATGTTTATTACCCCATATATGTACGTAATTTAGTATAATACTGTCATATATTAATTATATACTTTAAATTAGAACTAAATAAATCTCAAGGGAAGTGTCCGTATATCTCAAATTTGATAAACTTGATGTCATCCTAAATTTAATCGGAAACTAATTAGATGCAATATATTATTTTTAAATGGTATCAAAATATAATAAACTAATCAATAGAAATTCAATTATAATATTCATAATAAAAAGTGTTTAATATAATTAATCCCATATATAAAAAACAGGGTTGTGTATGTGACATAAGTGTGGGATTGTGGATAGAAGTGACTAAATATGTTCCCTTACCCAATTCATGAGTATAGACTATAGTTAGGTGACCTCCTCCATTTTTTTCTGTGTCACTCTCTTTCATTATTTAATTAAATAATAAATCAATTTAGACCCACCCCCATCCTGCAAGACTGCAACCTTTCTTCCACACTAATTCCAACTCTCATTATTATGACTTTGACAACCTCGGACCCACGCCTTAACGTCTCTTCTTCTTCCTTATTTTGGGAAACACAAACAAACTTTTTTTATTTTCAATATTAATACATAATAATATTCACTTTGCAAATTTTAAAAAAGAAAATTCATAATTTCCACTTATGGTTGTGCAAATCTCAATCTTTAAATGGGAATATAATGTATTAAGTATTTTATGTCGTAGGCCCGTAATATATTTGTTATGAGTTATCAAAATACAGGAATCGCGTATTCAAATCGTGATATCGCGTATTTAAATCGCAAT
Source organism: Lippia alba (assembly GCA_037834125.1). Lineage (NCBI taxonomy): Eukaryota > Viridiplantae > Streptophyta > Magnoliopsida > Lamiales > Verbenaceae > Lippia > Lippia alba. Next base: position 15,826,406 of record JBBMKE010000002.1, on the reverse strand, counting down.
ATGTCGTATTTGTTGCCCAAATTGGGGTATAAAGTCAAATTTTGATTCTCATCTGGGGAGTGAACTAAAAAAAATTAACATGAAAAGCAAACTAATAATTGAGTCCACAATTTGGGAATTTTTTCATAATTTTCCGTTAATTGAATTCCTAGTGTGTATTATTTTCTGTTTACTAATACTTGCCTATTTAATAAACCCAAAAAAAAACCCTCTCCATGTACTTAGCCCAAAACAACATACAAATGTTAATTCCCCAAAACAATTAGAATTTTCTTTTCTTTTTATCTTTTCATTATTTTCACTTATTTATACAATAAATTTTGTTATTATTGCATTATTGGTGAAAGTGGGACATAAAAGACAGCAGGCATTGCCAGTTTGGATCATAACTCATAAGTATACACCTTGAGGCTTGAGTTATATGTATGATGACATTTTGCTAATTACTTCAAATTAATGTCTTTTTAATTAGGTCCAAAATTAATGTCTCCATAAATGCCATTAAAATTCAATGGCCTTTACACTGTCAACAATTAATATTATTTAAGAATTATTAATTCCTGTTATGTCACTCTTTAATTTGAACTAAAATTTGAAGAAGGTATATACAAAAAAAAATAGAGGTGTAAAGTACAGTTTATTCTTTAATTAAATTTTTGTTTGGTCACTATTCTTTAATTAAATGAATTACAATAAGTAAGTCCAAGTTTGAAGCAGACTGAATAAAATAAAAAATAATAAAATTTGAAATAGAGAACATCCGCTAACGGCAGCAGGCATTCTTTATAGTCCCAAAAAATAAGTGAATATATTATTCCAAACAATTAAAATATGTGAATATATGACGTAGGCAAATCTGAGAAATTCCTCTTTTTTACCCAATACTGTTAAAAAGAGGATGAAGGGACAGTTAAAAACATCAGAGTTTATAAGATTTGGGACTGAAATTTTGTGACATCATATTTTTATAATAATAATAATAATAATATGGTAATTTTTATGTGAATTTGTTTATAATTTATGAATACGAATACAACGATACGAATATCATACAATATGAATATGACTATTTAATTTTTTTTTTATGTGAAGAATGTTGAACACAATATCAAATACAATACGATATGACTTTTTAAAAATATTTGTACATAATAATAAGAATACTTAGGGTCAAATTCCTTTTCATTTTCTTTATATTACATTATAAATTTTATGGCCAAGATAACCTTTGGTTCTTGAGTGGTTTTGCATTTGCACGTTAAGCTTTGAATTTTCATGATTTTTGTTTTTTAATTTTTTAAATTTACTCAAAGTATTTTAGCAGAATCAAATGAATATTTTATTTGAATTATTTTGTATGAACTCATTTTTTTTTTATTCTTGATTTTCTTTTGTCCATTTTTCTATCTATTTTTTAATTTAATACTTGGATGAATATATCATATCATACTTTACAAGATTTTTTATAATATTATTAATAGAGATTGATTTAAGTGGTTAAATAGTTATTTTTCTAAAATAATAATTTAAATTCAAATTTCTCTAAGTACTTGTTTAACTACTTGTCTCTGTGTATTTAAAAATAAAAAGAAAAGACTCCCCTATATAATTTTCGTGAGTGTTGAATTAGTTTGTCTCAAAAAGAATATGTAGCGAGTTTGAGGGAAAAAAGCTATTGAGTTTTGCATATATATTCTAATGGTGAAAATTAAATTAGGAATCATGTTTATAGGGTACATGTTAAATAATTCAGGAGCGCAAAAAAGAAAAAAAAGAAAAAAATAAATAATCATAAAAAAGTAAAAGTTTGTGAAACAGTCACTTGAATATAATATTATTTTTAATTTCATAAAAAAATGCTCTAAAAGGGTGCATTTTTTTGGTGTATTGCAATTTTGGGGTTTTCTGGTTTTGAGAAAAGTAAAATCACTGTGCAAATAGTGATTCCGCTTTTACAAAAAACGGAATTACTGTAGCAAATAGCGAAAATCGTACATTGCAATCATGATAAGTCAGAAGCGGGATGTACGATTTTCACTATTTGCTACAGTAAACACTCTTACAAATATATCCTATTGTATCATATATTGAATACCATATTTAATAATGTCCATGGATCATATATATATATATGCACAAATTAAAATGATTAGAAGATAGAACCCACAAAAGTTGGGGTTTTTGTCAATATATCCTGAAGTTTTATTATGACAATTCACAAATGTTCCGATGGTAAGTTTCGAATTCAATCACCATGTCCCAAGCTAATAATAGATTGTCCTTTATATCTAATTCTAGATATTAAAATAATAAAAAAAGAATTTTCATGTGTTAATATTTTATTTTTTATTTGGTCCTTAGAAATTTGATTTTACGCAAATTTTTACCATTAAAATCAACTTCTAACTTATATAAAATTTGAAAAATTCTAGTTCAAACTCAATTTAATCGAATATAATCAACTATAATGGTGAACATAGTACTTGTTTGATTAGTCACTTATTCAAAACTTTCCATGAATCACACGATAAATATAAAACACTCTTCGATGATGTGTAGACTGTAGATACAAATTCCACGACACGGATATATTTTTAAAATTTTCACATAAAGAGCGTTGAAGATGTTCAATACGAGTATCCGATATGATACAATAAAATAATATTTTTAAACGTGTCCGTGCATCATAAATATTTATTTCATTCGGTCGAGATAGATTCGGATTAGAATTACCCATTAAATCCATTGTACTAAGCTGCCATTCATGAAATTTGTCATTACAACTAATCAAACATTAACAAACTTAATCACACTTAAATTTTTTCAAAACCAAAATATTGACGTTAATAATAGACCCGCCAAAATAATTAGAGCATCCTACACTGCAGTCACGTGTGGTCTGCAGTACGGCGTCGTGTGCTCCCTGCAACACCTCTG
>JBBMKE010000002.1:15782824-15795841 GCA_037834125.1 Lippia alba | reverse complement strand
TTAACAACGTACATGTCCACTTGACCTATTTTTAAATTATAAACAGTAATTTTGATTATTAATATTGTATATAAAAAGTAAGAAATTTGATTATAATTATAGAGTTTATTGTTGTCCTGCGCGTTTCCATACGCGGGGATATCGTTGATCGTTCAACGCACTCATATAATAATACAGCTAAAGCATATAATAAAATGGCAAAAATACAAGGTTGGACATATAGAGTCTAATGTGAGTGTGATTGGTTACTTCCAACGGGGAGGTGCTTACAAGGAATACAAACATGATAAGACAATACAAGAATGTCGATATCCAATTCTTTTAAATTTGTCACCTATAGTTGTTGAATATTATATTTGATAAAATACAATAAAAATACAAAATAATTATTTTAATAGTATATCTACATCAAAGATTTGGGTTATTGAGCTATTAAAATTCGAATTTAGTTGGAGCAAACTAATATAATTAGGAAAAAAATATTGTACACTTGTTCTGAGATAGGTATAAAATTAATCAATTAATAACAAGTGTAATATTTGTTCATGTTATTGGTTAAAATTGTACTAAAAGGAAAAGTGGGTTTTGCTATAAACATTGGGGAGACATCAATCACCACAATCGAACTTTTGAGCATTCGGGGGACTCAAAATTGCATGGGAAATGGGGTATCGTTAGATCAAGGTGAAATGTGATGCGTAGCTTCCTATCAAACTTATGATCCCCTCAACTTTATGGTGAAAAATTACAAAAAAAAATTTTCATACGCCTTGAGAACGTAGTTTGAGAGATATCAAAAAATTGGATAACATATGATTTTGTGATGCCTTGGTAAACTTTGGCCAGAATATGACGGAAGAGAGATAGATATTTGAGGATCAGCCTAAGGAAATTCCTGAAGATTATAAAGATGTGAATGACAACTAACTTAGCTAGTTTTTATTGCTAAAAGAAAATACAAATTTATTTAAACATCAGTATATGAGAGGAGTGGTGGGGAGGAGTAAACTGTTTCAATTTATTTGTTTGTTCATTTATTAAGATTTATTTCCTTTTTTAAAAAAAAAAAAGTTAAAGAAGAAAGTTGTTTTCAAAGTAGTAATAACTGAATTGAATTTTGAATACATAGTCGGAGTGGAATATTTGTTTTTTAGCCTGAACACGCTAATGATTTGGTATGAGGGTAGCGGGTCAAACGATGAACAATTAAAGCTCTCAAAGACTTTGTAAGACAAAAAATAGTTTCATTTGTCATACACTCTAGAATTCCAACTTATATTTATATTATCTATTTATATAACTGATTTATGGTTGAAAATTATTTTTCTCCTTAAAACTATATCTATAAATAATCATTGTATCCTCAAATATTCGAACACCAGACTTCTAATTAAATTAGCATAACGTCGAACCACTAAATTATACAATAATGATATTATTGTTAAAAAATGATTAAAAATAATAATAATAATAATGATGATGATACAATGATATTATTATTATTAGTATTATTATTAAGTACAATAAAAAGTGAGTCCTTTCTTAATAACAACAAAATTTCACGAACCGTAATTATGTATATGTCATCGTTCACAAATAAATATTTTTAAAAATATTATTTTATTATATAAGATATTATATTAGACAATTTGCATATGTAAAAGAATTATGTTATGGCGTCCGTATTAGGCCTCAAGTAGTACTCAATTAATCAATTTGTCCGTATCTATTCATATTCCATCACATAACATTCTATGTTATGGACTTCCCTCCATCATGAGCAATATTCCATGAGTTCATGCACCCGTCTCTTTAAATTTTGAAAATTATTTATTTTTATCTTTATTTTAAAATATTTATATTTTATTCCTCTTACTTTTTATATCTTAATGTTTTTCCTCCTTATTTTTTGTATTTTATATTTGTCTTCTTATGTAAAATCCTAGTTTTATCTTTGCTCACGTTAGTCTGTACGTTCAGATGAACCATGATAGTAGCTTTCTAATTTTCTACCAAAATTCAAATTTCTTCCTTACAACGGAACCCCTACATTAAAAATCAAATATAAAGGCCATGTTTTTCTTCAGGATATGGAATAGGAGAATTTAAATTCATTATGTCATGCTCGTGGGCGAGCAATTGTATCACTCATTTTCTTGTTGGATTCGCGGTCTCGCCTGCTCTCGTACTCAAGCTTCTAGTTTGCTAATTGTTGTTGTTCCTTTGATTCAGTCAAAGTCCGTTATTTTGATTTTAAGGTAGGTGTTTGCTTAAAAAAGAATTAAATATTTCAATACTTTTTGAATGTCACGTTAATTTTGCGCTATTTGTTACTACTAGTTGGGACCTATATATCGTGGCTTCATGAAGTTTCTTGCTAATATACATGTCGTAGTGGCTTTCACTAAATACCCTTAATTATTGTCTCGTCTGCTTGTCATTATTATTATTCGAATTTAGGGATAATTTAGTATAATCCGGCACACCCCACTTTATCCAAGATGGATGCTAGTATATCACAATACAACCCTAGTAGATATATATTATTAATATCCCACCTACAAATTTAAAATTACTATCAAATAAGGTTGTTGGTGACTAATCATTACAGTTTACAGACTCATGGTATATATCTATTTAATTATGGTAGAAAACCAAGGGTGTGATACCAGCAACTGTTTAGAACTATTAATACTTAATCCAAACAAAACAAGGATGATTACACATTTACACTTGTGGTTTTTTTTTTCTTTATTCTATTTTGTATTTGTATTAGTCGAATTTGATTCAATCAGTAAAACTTAATTAAAAATTTTTTTATGAAAAAATTATATTTGTAGTATACCAACACAACTCTTTTAAATATTTTTGGTACTTTTCATTTTTCTATTGCAAAATAGGTTCTTGTGTTGAAAAATCAAATAATTACATGTACATTTTAACTGGAATGATTTTTTTTATAAGAAAATCGATCATGTTTCACATATGTCAACCAAAAATCACCCGATTTTTTTGGTAGGAAAAGGCGATTATGGGCAAAATATGTATACGATTGTTTGATTTTTCAAGATACAAACTTATTTTGCAATCGAAAAATAACAAGTATCAAAAGATACTTAAAGAGTTAAGTTGGTATATTAAAATGTAATTTTTCTTTTTAAAAAAAAAAATAATAACTGCGTAGTCAAATAAATATGAAACTGTTGATTAAATTATTTAGGATAACATACAACTAATAATATATATATATATAATCACTAATCAATGTGCTAGGCTATTGCAATATCATGTGCTGGAAAATGGAAATACTTCATTTTCAGTCGATATCGGTAGTAGGTAGCTATAGTATCATTCTAGATATTTCTAGCCGCCTGTTTAATAAGTCAAATAATGATCTCAATTTTCAATTAATATATGGCTTATTTGTTTAATATATTCATGATTTTATCCAATAGTATTGTAAGTTACATAACTGTCCAACAATGCCTAAAAAGAATTGGAAAAATAGGTTTCGAACAAATTGACTTGGGACGTCACTAATGGGGCCGGGTTTATCTTAATTAAGAAGGTAATTAAGTCTATGAAAGATCAACACTTGGGGTTGAAATTATGGTAGATATTAACGTATATATTATACAAATGCATGCATGCATGTTTGGTAAATTAATCAGGATTTGATTATTTGGTAATGATGCGTTTTCCTTGTTGCAAATGTGACAATTAAATTGATGTTAGGCGATAACCCACACTTAGAAGCAACTTATTTTTCTTGTATTGTCTTCGTTTGATTCACATTTGGTTAAAAATGGTCAAGATAATATAAAGTTATATTGACATTAGCATTTTTTTGTCTTTTGTATGCATGTTTTGATACATGTAGAAATTGTGTCTGATAAATCTAAAAATTATAAATTTGGTATACCAATTCAACTAATTTAACATTTTGGTATATTTTATTTTCTGAATATAAAATAGGACTGTATATTCAAAATCATACAATTTAATGTATATTTTGACAGAAACTAATTTTGCTAGCTGAAAATTCGATCCGATTGATGAACTAGAAGTTAGCCATGTTTGAGTTCCGAAGAGCAAAATTAGGTTCCAAGATAAAATATAAATTAAATTGCTAGATTTAAAGACACAATTCTATTTTTTCTCCACAAAATAAAATATATTAAAATTGCTAAATTGATCGGATTGGCATATCAATATTTTTTATTTTTCCAATAAATCTATTATTAACTTGGAAACTCTTCTGCTTATAAGAAAGTTGTTAAATATTATAGTAGAAAAAATAGTTAAGAGTTTGGAAAAAATATCATAAAATAATTATTTGAGTATTTTCATAGAAAAAGTTGAGAATTACTTATAACTTTTATTAATGTTTTCTTTGTAAAAAAAAAAGTATCATTATTGGTTCCAATTACCCTCAACAATTAGAGTAAAAAAAATTACCCTCAACAATTAACTTTTAATCTAAAGCTAAAAATATTGTTTAAATAATTTTGGGTGCATATCATAATATGATTTAGATATTATATAACAATATAGCGTAAAGTATTATATATTTGTATAGCGTTATTTATAAATTATAATAAATTATATAAAAACATATAAATTAATGACATATAAATTAAAGAATTCAAAATACTTAAAATTATAAAAATTAAGGAAAAATATCCTACCATTAATAGCAGAATTTTTTAATTATGAGAGTTCTAATCAACATTTTTGAACTATTAAGAGTACTACAGAAAGTATGAAATTTAAACATAGGAGTTTGTGTGTTAATTTTAATTAAAACATATTAATATTTAATAAAGTTAAGATTGTCTAAATAAGATTCTATCTAATTATAGAAATATGTATTTGTTTACAGTAAAAACATTCGTAGCATTACAGCTTAATTGAAAAAAATGATACTGTAGTAGTTATGACAAGATTCGTTTTAATTTGTTCACTTTCCAATAATAATTATTAATAAAAACTGAAAATGTTGTTTAGGAAAATTTCAAAAAAAATTCCTATGGGTTGAAAAAATTTTAGTTAGCTCCTCATTTTCAAATTTATTTCTGTTAACTCTCCAAATGAAATTCATAATTTAGTTAGCTTCGCATTGACTATTTTACCCTCAAAATAGTAAATCCATGAATTTATACTATATAATACGAAATTTATACTACATAATAAGATATAAATACTGCATTCTTGAGTTTTTATATTACATTATGTAAATTTCATACATCATACATTTAAATGCTTTTAGGTACAACTTGGTAAAATCGCACAACTAACTAAAATTATGCATCTCATCTGGAGAGTTAACAAAAATAAATTTGAAAATGGGGAGCTAACTAAAAATTGAGTCTACATTTGGAAAGTTTTCCCTAATTCCCCGATGTTGTTTTCTATTGAAAACCAAATAAAAGTATCATTATGAAAAGAAAATTGTATAGGTATACATACATGCATAAATTCATATTGTATATATGAGATGAAATAACCCGAAATGATAATTAAATAAGGGGGAGAAAAATGTAATTTTGATATCCCAAAGCTGTAAGGTGGGTGTACCACTATTTTTATTTGATCCTGTTGGTTAATTTTTTAGATGAAATTTTGACGACGGACACTGTTAGTATGTCTCATTAATTCTTTTTTAAGAAATTTTTCTATATTTATGTCCATGTGTTGAGTAAAATCAATTATTCTTATTTAAATTTTATCAATAAAAAAACTATATATCACATATAATTATAAGTTATAACTACAAAAAAACTGCTTAAAAAATAATTAATGAGATCTACTAACAATGCATGTGAGAGACGCATAAAAATTCTGCTCAAAAAATTAATGTCAGGACCAATATTAAAATATTTTTAACAATTTTAGAAACTAAAATAAGATATATAAAAATAACGGTACACACACTCACTGATGCTCTAAATTGCATTGTTCCGTTAAAGAAGCATAAGTTATAGGCCACATTTTCCACGTTTAATTAGTTACATGCACATCCGTCAAAACATTTAATATACTCATAAATAAACTTATAAAGTTCCTTAAGTAATCTGCAAACTGAGTAACAAAAGTTGAAGGCTGTCACAAAAGCACAATATATATTATTCCATTGGTAATATCTTGTAAACATAGAGAACATGTGATTAAATATTAATCATCCCGTCGACATACCATGGTCCACGCTTTCATAAAATAAAGGTTTAATTGAACACGAAATGCTTCAATTCATGCAATAAAGGTTGTTGTCATTTGGGCGGAGATGCTTAATTAATCTCATTTTGTTTTATTTTTGTTGCTAATTATTAGGCACAAAAAACATAGCATCAAAAGCATATGTCGCCCTCAATTTGGATTGACTATGTTTTACCTTAGTAATTAAGGTTTGGGAGTCCGAACTTTACTAAAGTACAATGTCTTAATTTTTAACTAAGAAAACGTTTGTAGAATATTTGTCGTGACTGTAATAATGTAATTGCATGACTTGTTTAATATTTTGTATTGGATATAAAATAAGAGATCAATATTTTTTAAAATACGTTTGTGACATACCAACGGTGAATATCTATAAAAGGTTGTAGTATTGTAGAGTTAATATTCTTGAAGTTTATAAAACCCTTGACACATGTATATATACGATGAGTATTCGTCGAGTCAAACTTTTTTTCTCTTATTCTTTTTTTATGACTTGTTTTTTATACTTAACTTACGATCCTATTAGGGATAATGTTGCCTTTTTTTTTTCCGGTCTCAGACACAGCAAACTTATTTTCCCATGACAAAATTACGTCATATATCCTTGTAATACCAATTGGAATCCTGATGCGAGAAAGAATGTAATAACTTGTATTGGTCATTGGTGCAATTTCATTCGGTGACGGAGTAAGCCCAGCCATGCTCAAACACATCTAACATTTCTCGTAAATGGAAATATGCAAATTGAGGATGTTCGCATTTTATGGAGCTAGCTGGACTAGTTCTATTTTATCATTTTTACATGATTTATAAACCAAATACGGGTGGAATGAGACGTTGATCTCTTAAATAAGATTTAGAATTTAAGCCTTCACATTATGAAAGGATGAAATTGTACGACCGCTCTTATATTGAATATTTGAATTTGTGAAATATCAGAATTGAAAGAAATATCGACTTACCAAAAAAGAAAAGAAAAAGAACATAAATATTTGATTTGCACTTAATTGGACCTGAGAAAAGTGTAGAGTGAGAAAAAACAAAAAAGAAAAAAAAAACCCTAATTAATGGGTATGTTATTGTTAGTTCTTAGATCTTCTATCTATACCAACCAAACCCCATAAAAAAAAGAAAAAGAAAAAACCATGATTTATAGGTATATTAATTCTTGGACCCTCTTTCTGTGTTACAGAATGTTAACGTAATATTTAATATTAATTCTATATATTCATTATGTATACGTCCTACCAAGAACAACTTAATTTCGAATATTACGTTCAGACTTCAGACCCAAACTTAGAAATGCTAGAATGAGAAAACAAAGAGGGGAATTTATAGGTGTTGTAGTTCTTGCTTGCTCAAAAATTGGAAGGAAAGTGAGAAGCAATATAGGGTTTTACTAATTTCTTGAGTCCCTACCTCCTTGGATATACATAGTCAGTGAGGTTGTGTTTTGAAAAATATCCTAGATTTGAATACATTTCATTCGCACAAATTAAAAAGAGAATTAGTTTGAAAAGATAAGGTATTGTATATTCAATCTTGGAATCCCTGGCAATTGGATCTTATCTTGTGTTTATAAGATACTCTAAAACATCAGGAGGGGCAAGTGGATCTTTACTTATGCTTACAAAGAGAGCTTACCGTTATAGTTAGTTAGGTATTGCACGAAGATGCACATTGACATCATAACAAGAGAGATTCATGTACAAATATAACAAGTAAGGGGCTAAGTGTAATTTATCCCAATTTATGTCCACCAAATTAGAATTAGACGAACGTAGTCGTGGAGCCTATACCAACAAATTAAAAACTCAAAAGGGTAATATATTGCGCTGAGACCGGACCAAAACGGTCCAGGGGCCTAATTTAATATTATTCGGTCCAGTGGCCTAATTTAATATTATTTTAATTTATATTAGTAATTGTTATTTTTTTTAGTTAAAAAACCCTAATGTTATGAGAGTTTAAATACTTGTTTAGACTGATTTAGAGAGACAAATTTTGATAAGTAATTGGTTTTCTTGTGTCATTAAGAAATAACAATATCCATACTTCCGTGATTGTAATTAATTTTAGGTTGGAAAGCACGGACATGCCTAAAATTGTATCCGTGCAGTATCCGACACGTGACACGTCTCGTACACGGCTCCGACACGTGTTAGGCACGGTTAAACCGTGCACGAAATAAAAATAAAATAAAATAAAAATAGGACACGGTGTCGGATACAATGGGGTGAAGTGTCCGACACGGCGGGAATTTTTTTGTAATTATATAAATTTGTTTTATGCGTTTTTTAATATTTTTAGAATTTTTTGGGTAGAAAACTGAAATAACAAAATTTATTCTAATTTTTAATTATACATATTTTTTAAAATATTTTATATTATATAGATTATACTTATGAAATAATTTTATTTTTATATAAAATATTTTTATTTATATATAAAATATATTTTTTATTTAGAACATAGTTGTATCGTGTCCTAAAATTTTTAAAAAATTCGTATCGCCGTATCCATATCGTGTCGCCGTATTCATGCAACATAGATTTTAGGAGTTCACAGAAGCTGTGAATTCCTACAGGAACTCATAAGGATTCGGACATAAAACATGGACAACAAGCTAGGAAGACGATTACGAAGAACGCCATTATTATACAAGGATAAGGACAAATAAGTTGATATCAAGGGAAATGTAACAGCGAGAGACTTAATTACTAACCGAAACCTAACGCTATATAAAGGGGATGTAGGTCAAGAGAAAAGAAAAACCGAAAGTAATAGAGAGAGGAGGAGGGCAGCTTAGAAACACCACATATAAATTGTGATAAAAATTAGAGACAATTAGGAGCAACCATCCAACCTTAAAAATTTACATGGTTGGTTGTGTATATTGATTCCAATAGGGATAATTACGAACAACCCCTGAGATTTAACGATATTACAAATTACCCCATGAGGTTTGAAAAAGTACGAATTTCCCCTGGTCTGTTATCTTTTCCGTTAAACTTAACGAAATGTGTAAAATTTACTATTTTGCGCTAATATATTCCTAATATGTTGAAACTCAAGGGGTATATGCAATAAAGAGCCAAAAGTAAGAGGGTTAATGCAAGAATTAAAATTTTTAGGGGGTTTGATGTAAGTGATGGTGTCGGAAATGGTTTAAGAGTTCAACACCAATGTATTCTCTATTTGTGTGGGGAAGAAGCGAAGACCATCATGGGTAAAGGGCCTCAGGAACTGGGTTCACGTTGAGCATGGATTCTACCAGCTAGGGTAACACCTTAGTGAGGAAAGTGAAGCTGTGAAAAGAGCTTGAATGTGCAGCAATGGAGTTCCAGTTCAGTGTCCAATTTGTGAAGAAAGTGTATTTTCAGGTGGGGAGATTGATTGAGGAAAACGTAGTGAAACATTCCTATTTATAGTTTGAGGGTGAGGGTATATTTGTAATAGTACCCATGTGGTCCTGAAAAGTGTGTCGCCCTAGACACGTGGCAAGGTGTGAGGGCATGAAAGTGACGTACAAGGGTCACTGTCACCTTTTGGGCCGTTATACCCAGCTGTTGTGTCAGTGGCAGTTGGGGGACTGCTCTCCCGAGCGATGAGACGCTCGTAGAGCCAGCGAGCACGGGCACGCTCGAGAATGGGTCCCTTGTGAGAGGGGCCAAGGCGATGCCTCGAGCGCCCAATGCTCGAGAGTTGAGTCATGCGAGGGAGAGACTGCGAGGAAGGCAGCTTCCCTGGTGGTTCTGTAAGGATGGAGGCTGGGCCCATGCCGCGAGCCTTAAAGCCTCGAGCGTGCCAGTAGAGCGATGGTTGGGTCACGCTGGGAAACCCTCCACGATCATGCCACGTGGGCGGCGTAGATACGAGAGTATTTTGGGGTCCATCAGTAAGTACTTGAATTTTTTGTCTACCTAACATTTTTTTTTCAATAAACTACTTAATGATATTTTAATATTTTTATGATAGACTAATTTCGTACCTAGACTTTATGTACACCTAATCTTTTTCTATAGATATTGATCACATGCATGTTTAACGTTTAAAATAATTGTTTAAATATCTCTGAGGGATATTTATATGAATTTACTAATGATTTGTTGATATTGGTGTGTTTGTTATGATTTTTTATTCTGCGGAAAAGTTTTGTTTGTGTGGTTTTTCTATATGAATTTTTATTTTGAGAAAAAATTTATTATAATTGCAAATAAATTATTTTAAATTAATTTTAAACGGGCTTGTTCAAAATATATTTAAAACTAAGATATAAATATAAAAGGAAATTTATATTTATCATATTTTATACAAATAAATATGCATGAAAAATCTAATTCAATTTATATTTATAGATAAAATATAAAATATTTAATTAAATAACAACTTTTTAAATACAAAAAATTCAAAATTAACTAATGTTACAATTATATCATTAAACTATAAATAAGATTACAATATACCCTCTAAGGTATTTTCCGAATATAAATTTGAAGTTTAACGATGTAATTAACGGCGGTGAAATTTGTGAGAGAGTGTAAAGGTCAGGAGGAGTTCGTAATTTTCAAACCTCAGGGGGTAATCTATAATATCGTCAAATTTCAAGGGTGGCTCGTAATTATCTCATTCCAATATATATATATATATTTTTTTTCTTTTTTTGGTCTAAAGAGAGCAGTGCCAATCTTAGCGAATAGCTATCCCCTCAGGAGGGGCATCCCAAACAACAGATTCATCATCTAGCCTGTGAGCCCATCGGGCCAAACCATCAGCCATAGTGTTCATCTCGCTCGGCCCATGTCAGGAGAGTGCAATCCCAAGGCTTGTATAAAAGACATTCCAATATTGTTAATTTGCAGTCAGCAGCGCCATTTAGTGGTACTTCCGGAACGGGAAAAAAACCGATACTTCATCGAAATTATTTTTGCATCAATTTACCTTTTCAATTCTTTAATATCCTTTCTTTCTTTAAATTTCTAGGTCCAAAAATTCATAGATCGTGATAAAAAATAAAATAATAATAATAATAATAATAATAAGGTGCTGGAGAAAGGAACAAAAGAGAAAGTGATTTGATGCAGAAATGTTTCTTGAAATCCCTTATTTGTAATAGTTGTGTGATCCAATAAAAACGAATGAACCACATTATTCCACCAACATTATACATTAGGTTAGATATTTTTTGTTCCAACAAATAATGAATGCAAATATCTTCACATAGATAGCACCTTAAATTTCTAAATCAAGACGATTCAAAGAATCTTGGGCCCAAAAAATGGGGCCATTCCATTAGACTTTTGCTGCATAGGCCATGGAGTGACGTTTCCACATGATAGTACCATTTTCTTTCTTGTTGTTATTATTATTATTTTTATTGACTATAGATTTAACGTAAAGTCTTATTATCTAATTGTAGGTGACATTTGAGCACCAAATTACGCAAAAATTCTACCAAAAAAGTGTGAGAATCTTTCACGTTTTTTGGTTAATAGATTCGGCCGGTCTCGCAAAGATATAAGCAATGAACGATCAAATTTTAGGGTGTCTTGAGTTTTTCTCTAAATTCCTCCATTTAGCCAAGGTATACTTAAAAAATTGTGAAACATAAATATTATTATTCATATCATTGGTTTTATTAACCCATCATATAGAATAAACATAAATATACTGATTTAATAATAAACATAAATATAAATAAAAAACAAAAGGATATAAAAAGAAAGATAATATTACTGAGGAAAAAAAACTTATCTCCCGCATACAATTGTTATTTAAATTTTTAATCTGAATTTTCAAAAATTTCAAATTATTATTTGTATTAAGTAAAAAAATTTAAATTTCTCTTTGTACTTCGTAAAGATTTTCAAATCGTAGCCATTTATATTTTAGCATGTGACTCATTTTTTATTAAAACTTATTAATTTTTTGTTAGAAATAAAATATGCGTTAATATTTAAATGGATGAGATAACTCTAATTTAATAGAATCTAAAATATTTAAAATTGAATAAAAACGTAATAGGGATAAGTTGTTTTTTTGGCCGTCGCTTATTCTCTCAACGACAATTTTTAAACGTACCCCGCACCTCCGAGATTCTCTAGATTCCATCCCACAACACGACATCCCTTACCCAATCATGGCCCTCCACCGCACCATTCACGCGGGACCCACAAAACTCCCATTGGCCAAAGTCCCCACCAGTGGGCCCCACCCGTGATGGAGATAAATAGGAATCCCCATAGACCATCACTCCGCCATTACCTCACTCTTCTCTTCACACCAAACCTCATCTTCATCGGAGGAATCGGACTCCATAGCCATGGTTCGTGTTTTTCTGCTCATCGCCGCGGTTCTGATCGCCGGCGCCGGCGCCGCAACGGAGTTCGAATCCGACGGAAATCCGATCAGGCAGGTGGTCGACGGTCTCCACGAGCTCGAGAGCTATGTTCTCCAAATCGTCGGCAACTCGCGCCGTGCGCTCTCCTTCGCTCGCTTTGCGCATAGGTGAGTTGCTGTTTATGATTGCTTTCGGTTGGTGTGTTTTGCGGTGAGTTGAATTGTTGGTTTTTGGATGGAGATTGGAGGTTTTGACGAGATTTGTTTGTGAATAAGGTACGGGAAGAGGTACGAGAACTCGGAGGAGGTGCAGAGGAGGTTCCAGGTTTTCTCGGAGAATTTGAAGATGATAAAGGCGCATAACAGGAAGGGGTTATCTTACAATATGGGAGTTAATGGTAATTTTTGCTTGTTTCTTTGTTTGGTTTCTGTTTTGTGAATGATCTCCTTTGGATATTGAGT
>JBBMKE010000002.1:15765785-15776339 GCA_037834125.1 Lippia alba | reverse complement strand
TTTTTTTCGGGCATATTTTTGCAGGATGTTAACCATGCTGTTCTTGCTGTGGGTTACGGCGTCGAAAATGGTATCCCGTACTGGCTCATCAAGAACTCGTGGGGAGCCGATTGGGGTGACAAGGGGTACTTCAAAATGGAAATGGGCAAGAACATGTGTGGTAAGTATTAAGTTTTATCCAAGATTGATGCATACATTTCTGATAAATTTATCAAGAAAACTCTGTTTACATGTAGATAGAGATTCTTGCTGCATCCAAATAGGTAAAAATAGTAGTGCGGTAAACTAATGTGATTAAACTCTTTCGCAGGTGTTGCTACTTGTGCATCTTATCCCGTAGTTGCTTAAATGCTTGTATAGAAAGATCGTTGGAGCGAAACATTTCAGCATTTCAAATGCTGTTAGCTGTCAAAGATTGCCTTCAATATGTAATGTTGTGCAAAAATAGTTCCGAGTTTGTTGTACAAATAAGATTTGGATAAAACTGGTAGCGTATAAACAGGATTTTCGCGTCTGTATAAATTATTATTAATGCTTTATGAATTGTGTGCTATTCTGTAACTTGCACATTGGCTTGTTTCAATAGATTGAGTTTGGGAGTTGCCGAGTTGGGATGCAGAAATCTTGTAACCAAGTTAAACGCAAAATATGTACGTAGAACTTAGAAGGCATTGATTTTACCATCTATCCCAAAATTCTAGGAACTCGCGTCTTGAAGGACTAAAAAACTGCACTTTTAGTCTAACCTGATATAAAGTTGGCATATTCTGCCTCAGTATGAATCATCAATGGATTCTTTCAAAATATACCGAAAAACAAAATTCTTTAAAAGTTTAAAATCAATCAATTGTTGAGTATAGCATATGATCTCACCAAGTGTTATAGCTTAGATGTTGGTTGAGAGTCAGGGCATTGATCTGCATAGAGTTTCAATTTGACAAATGATCAGTATTATATATATAAGCTTTTTAATGGAAAAATATTTATATCTTTATTACCACTAAACACAGGAGAAATTTTGTAATTTATTAACAAATTGTAGGGCTGAAAGTATAGTTTTTAAGACCAAGAGGTTCAGCATAAATATAATTAGGTTTGTGTTTTGACTTTGGTAAGTTACTACTACATTTTAGGGGGTGAAAATGTAATTTTTAAAATCAAGAAGTTATACCTAATTAAAGGGAGTTTAGGGGTAATTTACCCTCCTAATAATTAATTCTGTTTAGACGTTGAATTATTCCTCTAAAATAATTATTAGAATTTATTATACGAATCACTTTCTGGGATAAAAAGAAGAGAAAGAAAATCGGAATACTCAACATGTATTATGGAGAAGACACCCCACCACGAAAGATTATAACGTGGAAATGAAGTCAAAACATAACTAAAAAGAAACCTCCTAATTAGCCTACATTATTATCCTTCCCATTTCAAGCCAATAAATCCCCAAAAGGCTAAAAACATGGAATATATGCCTCCACCTTATTCGGCTATCAACTTGGGTTGATATGAAACCACACCAAAAGTAACCCAACATAATTTAAAAAGATCAAAGAAAGCCTTAATTCTTTGGTGGCAACAACATCTAAATTAATCTAAGTCTTTGCAAAACAGCAACCGAATTAGAACTTTATATATGGGTGTGAATTAATAAGATAATTTTTAAATATTTAAGAAAATTTAAAATCGAGTATCTTAAAATTATAAATTATATTGTACATAAATACCGTGCATCATACGGGGCATACACTAGTTCAAATCAAAACACTAACCAATTATACTATTTAAGTAAAAGCACTACAATTAACCCTAATTCGTATTCAATATCATATAATTTGATGCGTAGATTAAACTTTCTTAAACTCTGATTGAGTTTATTTATTTATTCATCACATTTCGGCCAAATCCCAACAAAAATATGAAAGAATTATAACTTTTACGAGAGATTTCATTTTTTAATAAAACATAACATGTATATCCCCAGTATTCCCCACCCCAAAATGAAATTCCCCCCGGGAAACCATTTGCACTTTTGCAGTTGCCATTATACTCTCAACTGGAAGGCACTAATCCGGTTCAAGTGGTGGAATTAATGCTTAATTTTATGAATAATATTTATTTCAGAAACCTTTTTATATAATCTACTTGCTAATAAAAAATCAAATGTTAAATTAAAATAGACTACGAGATACCAATCAAATCCAGTCAATGAACAAAAATGCGAATTTGTCAATCTGGTCAACTCAAATAAGGGATATTCACATGGAGAATTCCAAAACTGCTCTTAGCTGTCAATATTTCATATATATATATATATATTAATTATATCAACTAAATATGAACTGGAGACATTACTATTTATTGATGGGTATATAATAAATTTAATTCCCAGTCATGGCAAATATTTGATTTCGTATGAAATGAATATTAATAAATTCAAAGGTGTACGAAGAGAATATATTTTAAACATAACTTAGACACTCATTACATTTCTTTGTATGATACTTTGCTTATGCATATATGAATAGTTATGGATATAATTATATGAACAACCCACATACAATATGAAGCAAATAGATAAAAATTTAAGGAAATAAAAGATAAATAAAAATGAAGAGATGAGTTATCGACAATCAAGAAAATATTCCAAAAATTGTACCTACAAGATATTTCGATCAATTCCATTAGAAATTACTCCAAATGAATAACCATGTTAATTGTTAAATATAAATATAGGAGGAAATTTTGAATCTTTTCAAAAGTTGGAGCAATGTACACATTCACTAATTTGGAGTTTTACTATGTTTAAATTTTAATAAAAAATCGCATATTCAATTTTTTAATATGCTTTTATTATTAGTCGGGAAATTTTACATTTTAGTTGTATTGTTCAGCTCAATACCATAATAAATGAATACAAAAAAAATAAAAAAATTATATCAATTAGATATATATCTGAAACCATCAATATTCCATGGTTTTGTTATACTTTGTTCACCTCTATAGAAACAAGGCTACTTTCTCATATAATTTAAATTGAGTTTAAGACTCGATATTGATGATGTGAATTTTATATTTTCTCATATAATTTAAATTGAGCTTCAGATGCGTGTGATGTCCAGTAGTTTATTGTCTTTCTTTTTTAAGAAAAGTGCAATTTAAACATTTCATACCATATTTAATTAAATATCTCTTATCTGATTCATATAATAGTTTGAATTCGATCGGACCATAATTAGGTAATAAAAGAAATCTAATAAGAAAAAGCCTAATATTCCCTCAGAAAAAAAAGAAAAAGCCTAATATTTACCAGAAGGTTGAGACATTGAGATCACCTAGAGTCGTAGAAGCTTTGGCCTATATACCGTAATTACATGCGCCTCGCAACACTATAACACTCCCTCATTTGTCAGATTAAAAAATGGGAAAAGATAATATTGTTTAATAATCCAATTTGTATTAATATTGTGGTTTTTTGTCTGGATAAAGATAAGACGATCAATATCTTTTCTCAGATGCATTTAGTCGTTTACTTGTCTTCCTTCTTCCCTCTTCTTCTCTCTTCGCCTATACACACACCCTGGGCATATACGTATACACAGTAGAACTTTCTCGCACCACCATCACCGCCGATGTCGATCGCCTTGGAGAGGAACAACTCCGGCGGGGATCGCCGGATCGAGCACTCAGGAGTTGCTCACCGGAATATGACGTGTGTTTCCTCGATCTACAACTCGCCGGAGTTCGCCGCCGCCGATCAGAGGTTCCCGCCGCCGCAAAAGGTGATGCCTGAGTATCAGAGGGGAACGGACTCGTCGTCGTCATCGTCGACTTCTTCGATTGGGAAAAATAGTGATGAGTCTGCGGGCGGCGGCGAGGAAGAGGAGGAGGTGCAGAGTGAGTATAAAGGAGGGCCGTTGGATAATTTGGATGCTTTGGAGGAAGTTTTGCCTGTAAAGTATGTGATGTGCCTTCCTTTTTTGGTTAATTGTTATGCCGACCTATCTTAGGGTTTTGTAGTTGTAGATTTGTTACTATGTATGGAGTTTTTGTTTCCTTTTTGTTTGGTCGTTTGAGCCTATTGTTTTCTGTTTTTGGCTGATTGAGGGTCGGTAGATGGGCTCAGGGTGTTGTTTGGTGGTAGCGATTGAAGAATTATCATTTATATACTGAAAGATTGGTGTTCATTAGAGATGTTGAAGGAGCATTAGTCATGTTCTGCGTCTGCAACTTAATCTGAAGGATACGGATTCTTAAGTAAATAGGATGGGACACTCTGTTTGAATGTTGAATTAGCTTCACTTGCATAAATGTTTGTCGGAATGAGAGTGGTGGAGTGGCTTTTCTTGGTTATTGCACATGTTATTGGATTAAATGAAATTAGTGGTAGAGTGGCTTCTGCCGTATACATTCTTTGATGATCTGTGGCTGACATCTTGAAAGTTGAACGCATGGTTTTGGACTTGTTTGACTAATTGTACAGTAATCTAATTAAAGTTCTTTCATTTAGATACAATCTGAGATATTGCAGGAAAATAAGTAAGGCATGTATTTTAATTAGCAATGCATCATCTTGCGTGCTCCCCCTCCTCCTCCTGCAACATTTCTTTTCATCTTTTGAGTTAGGATTTGAAGTTAAAGTTGTCTCCCATAGTTGGAATCATCTTCAGCTCACTTTTAAATTGGATTTAATCCATGCTTGTAAAGTTCCCCGTAGCTTGCATCATTTGTGGTACTAACTCTTTTATCTTTTGTGCTGTTTATTTTACAATATTCTGATGTTGTTTTATCTCAGGAAAAGCATATCAAAATTTTATTGTGGTAAATCAAAATCTTTTACCAGTCTCTCGGATGCAGAGTGCACTTCTATGAAAGAAATCACTAAACCAGAAAATGCATACACCAGGAAACGCAAGAACTTGCTGGCTTTTAATAACTTTTTGGACAAGAATCATAGAACCATCCCCCGGAGTGGCATATCAAAACGACCTACCAATTCTAAAAGTATGCTAACTCTTGCAGCAGCTATCAACTGCTCTGAAACCAATAGCGATGAAGCTTCTAACTCTAGCTCTCCATCTACTGGTTACTGCCTTCCTCCTTTGCCACCACATACAAGAAGACCTACACACTGTGAGCTTTCATCGTTGCCTTCAGCTGATAAGTTTTCTTCATGGCGGTCTTTTTCATTGTCTGATCTGCAAGGTGCTGATACAGCTGAACCTCAAGGCCCAACATTACTGGATCATGGACCAATAAAGGAGTAAAACTACTATGTAGATCTTGACTTTGTTTTCTATGTCACCCTATGAATCTAAATTATGCTGGATGTTCATGGAGGTGGAGAAGTTTGTACTATCTTTCATGTTCTGTAATCATATGCTTATGCCCGATGTACTTGTTGTTAGAAATGAAAATGTTCCGGGCATTTCCAGAATGTAATTTGCCGAATTTATACTACTGGTTTTTTCTTTGAAAAGATCTCTGTTGTATACTTGGATAGTTGAATGAAACTCTTAGATATCAGACAGAGTCGCTGTATTTCTTCTCACTGTTATCTTAATTCACCTGACAGTTTTTTAAGCAGGTAGTTTATGCTTACCTCAGGGAAATTTTAAAATTTCCGGCATGAGCTGAACCATGGGACTCTACTAATCATTTGCTGAAAGGTTGTTGACCGGGATAGTTTAGTCTGCTGCCCAAAGTGAAGTTCTCTGTACCTAATATTTCTGATGTTTTCGACTTGGTTTTCCTGAGATGTTATTTATGTTGTCTAATGATTTGCATATAGACCAGATTTTCCTGAGATGTTATTTGTGTTGTCTAATGATTTGCATATAGACCAGATTCAAATGTACTCATTACGGAACGGAGAGACTTTGGGAAATGTCACCAGTGGCTGCATGGATAGGAATTAACTTCCTCTGCTGAAAATATGGAAGGATGTGGAGTAAAGTTGAAGATCATCAAATGTCAAATGATGTGCTCCTTAAGGTATCATTTACCGACTAGCTTTTGACATTATCAGTTCAATCTTGATTTTGTTGGTCGGATGATTCAGACCATGTTAGTATTGTTGGCGTCATGCATGGTCATCCTTTGCTTGTTCGTGCAGACTCGCTAAAAATGTCCGCTCATGATCAAGTTTTTGATTCCAAGTTCTTGGAGGGCTTGGAATTAATTAACCAAGGCATATTTAATGAAACTATGTTCTGATTTTGCAAATTTGTATGTGAAGCATGCGGTTATGTTTATGGAATAGAGTCTCTATTTATATTTATACGTCTAAGGGAACCTTCTAAAGTCCACTTTCTGTGATGTACAGATTTACAAAATAATGGTATTGTGTTAGATTTATAATTGACGAGATTTTGATATACATACTGAAATTATTTCTTCAGGATATTAATGCATCATACTACCTAGCACTAACTCTGGAGGACTAGTAGACTATTCGATATTGTCATGTATGCGTCGACTGCGGCTTTTTAGATAATTTATTGAACATCAACAGCTGGCTATCGTGTAGTGAAATAAATTCATCAAGTATGCACAGGATAAAAGGAAAGTCGTAAATACACAGATAAGTAGATAATTGTAGAAGTACGGAACAATTTGTCGTTATACTTCCAAACACCTTTTGGGTTTTGAGTCATACTATCTGTGACGTGTTAATTATATGGAATAAATGCCTAGAGTCTAGGGACTTGGTCAATTGTATATGCGGCGTTGAATTTTGTAGGCCATTTATTGCGTGCAAACTGCAGATACTATAATGGCAAATCAAAACCGCTCCTGACGTGTATTCCGTTACTGAAAAGTTACTCAGCTGAGTGAGAGTTGGCTGCTAACGGAATTACCGTCCGCTTTCTTTATTGGAGAAACCTAGCTGAAAGAGAATCTAACTGAAGATATTTGTAAGTGTATTAGCTAGGCGACAATGCCATTATTATGGAATGATTATATGAATAAACATGATTAGCAACTCAATACTCGACGGTTTTCTGGGGTTCCATATGTGAGATTCTAGCTTTCTTAATTAAGTCCGTGTACATGCAAACAATCTTTCTTAGCATTAATTGCAATCTGATAACGATGGCTTATGCAAGTTTTTTTGTTAGGTTATGGCATTTGAATAAAAGGTTAATTAAACTACGCCGATAAATAGAAGGAAAAAAACCTGGAGATCTTAAAATATTTTACGGTTTGTGGATCTCGTTTATTGCAGTTTGTTCATATGTCTTCTTTGTAATTCTTTGGTTAATAGATTGAGAACCACCCATTTGGATAAGCAAACTTTTAAGCACTACAAATGTGAATAAACTCAAAGTCATCCCATTCCATCTATGGTGTATATGAAGATTCAAGAAATCTAATTGTTACTCTGATATTATATGCAGCTGGGGCATGCGATATCTTATGATTTCTAAAATTTCAAATTAGATCAAGTGTGGAAAGGTCTATATCTCCAGGTTTCATGATGGAGGGGCGTGAAGTTTGGTTGGCGAGCGTTACTACTTTCTAACTTTATTATTATTACATGGTCTCGTAATCTGGAGATTTTTTTGGCCTTTTAGTAACCAGTCGAGTTCCTTGATTTCTTCGCCTTGACTAATCTACGTGTGAAAAGTTCGTTGTTAATATCATGAATATTTCCAGGGCTTATTATCATAATCCCAGTGATGACATTAATTACCACCTACTAAAGATGGTTTTTCTTTGATGATTCCAGCTCATCATAATTAATTCCTGTTTTTCTGCACAAGTTATAAGCACTGTGCTTTATTACAGGTAGTCATCTTGTCTCGTGTCACCTTTGGATGCGTAGCCCCTTCAGGTTATATAAACGGGTTTTTGGAGTGTGCGGTTCACTTGTAACAAGTGATTCTCTTCGAGAAGAAATTTTCTCTGGTAAGTCTCCTTCAGTTCTGTTTTCCCCACTCTGTTACCAACTGCATGCATGTTGTGAGATAGGACACTTTTTACCTTTGCTTTATTTTATTTGCTTCTGTTGTTTCTTTAACCATCATCTTTTTCTATGTATTCTGCTTTCGCTGTTGGGCTTCTGCTACCGTCTGAAAACCTACCAGATTTAGTATGCTGTTTTTAGAATACACTAAATTTCACCTCCTTATATATATCTATGTTTTTTTTTCTTCTTTCCATTTTGTCAAAGATTTTATTTATCTCAAGATCTCACAACTTGTAACTGCAAAATGCCTCAATTCTGTTTTTTCAGGTTTCGGCAATGGACATCATGCAAGATGAAGTAACACTTGATGAGTTCAAGCTCTTTTACGGTCTTGACCGTGAACTATACTCCATCCTTGTACGCGATCTCTCCCGCAATCCTTCGGAATGTCTCCAAATAATGGGCCTATGGCTATGGTTGGAACGTGGAGGCTTCAACAACATCATAAGCAAGATAGTAACCCTCACTCCAACCACAATCAGCCAACTTGCTGACGAGGCTTCAGCATGCCTTACCCTCATCAACACCACCGCCAACAACAATGATCACTTCTCACCACCCTCACCCAAACGCGAATCTAAAATCCCACTAACTCACACCATTCTCAAAACCAATGTTTCCCTAAAATATCTCCAAGAAAACAGCCAAACCATTTTCCATGAAGTTCAGACACTTGTGAGCAACGTTTACATCCCCGCCCTAGCAGACATAATGGAGAAAGCCCGTCACGGCGGTTTCCCCACCGAAAACAGGAACACATTTCCTGGCCGGGCCTCACCCGCGGACCCGTTAGTGCAAAACTTCTCGAACATGAGCATTGAAGGTGGGGATTCCCCTCCTTCCCGAGGCAAAACCAGAGGAAACGAGACCCCCAGGTTTCCTAGGACGATGTTTGCCACGTTCTCGAAAGGCTATCCTGTGTCTGAAATCGAGGTGAGGCGGTTTTTCACGATGATGCTAGGGAATTGTATAGATTCGTTCCATATGCAGGAGGTGAGGCACGACGAACAACCCCTTTATGCGAGAGTCGTGTTCCTTAGCTCGTCTTTTATCCAGCTTATTCTGAATGGAGAGACTAAGGCGAAGTTCACCATCAACGGGAAGCATGTCTGGATGAGACAGTTTGTGCCGAGGAATGGAAGAATGTTGCCCTGTGGATGCCCGAGTGTGGGACCGTCGACGTGCCCCCACCAGCAGTAGTGACGTGGATGTTCATCTTGACCCTGGTTTTCTGTGTTTTTTGCGTGTAATTACTGTGGTGACCGAATTGCTTTCGTCATTTTTCTTTTTTAAGTTTTTGTTTGTTTGTTTGTGCTGCTTTTTTAATGTTTCAGGTCGGACCAGCACCGAGAAGGTCTCTTGTTTTCAGTGTAGGGCTGTTGTACTGGTGACTGAAGTTCTGGAATGTGTGATGGAGGTGTTTGGTGCTTGTTATTTTAATCTAATTCACTTGTTTTGTGTTTTGTGTAATCTAATTTGTAAACTTGTGTCATGGATCTTTTTGTTGGGACTGTCACTATACATGCCTATGCTGCCCGTTGGGTTGTTGAAAAAGTCATGCTCAAATATTAATGGACGAAAAGTTGGATTTGTAATTTGACTCTCATTCTTGGGAAGAGACTAAACATGGATGAGTTGCAACTTTGGTTAGTATTTAGAATTTTAGATGCTTAATTTTACCAAGAAAATAAGCATCTAGAATTCTTGATTCATCTTAAGCTTGTCTATATAATTGGGCTTCCCTGTCCATCTGTGACCCAACGGTTCATCTCATAAAGAGAAGTGTATGTCTAGGATGACAAAATAGAATGATAACTCATTAATTCGTCATCCTTATAATTGAATTATGCCCCGAATTATGCCTGAATTGATGCTATTTCGAAATGAATTGATGCTTCGTTGTTCTTATTATAGATTCAGGGTTTGAAGGCAAAATTATGCGAAATTGGAGCAGTTATAAAGTATGCATTTATGCATAATGTTGAGGTTGTTGGTGTACAATTGAAATTAGCAAATTATGGCGTGGAATGATGGGTTGAGATGCACTTGATTCTAATTGAAGACGGGCCCAATTGTGTGATTTAAATTTTATACTTGTTGGGCCGAGTGCATAGAGAATGGTGGAAAACTAATTCATCTTGAATTTGGGCTGCTACTCTCTTGGAATTAATCTTGGGCCGTGCGTGTATTCTTGATAATTGGTATTAAGTGAAAGTGGGCCTTTTTGACTAAACTTGGAGATGATGGTGGCGTTACTTTGTGGCTGCTGGAGTGGGTTGTGCGTGTTTGGGATTTAATTAAAGAAGCCCAACATGGTGTTGACTTGATGTGCATGAACTAATTCCTTTTTCCTTTAGAATTAGGAATATGCGAGAGGGGTTGACTTGGGCTATATATTGCATAATTGGGCGGATATCAGGGGGGAACATATTGGAGGACGTAACAACTGGGGGACGCCACTTTGGGCAACACTTTTCACGCAGCCGTTCGACTTTGGAGCACGTCGAGGAGCAAGAATTCGACATCACAATTCTTCATCCTATTTTAATTCTTTTTATTTTTATGAATTTTAGTAGCTAAGT
>JBBMKE010000002.1:15730673-15744166 GCA_037834125.1 Lippia alba | reverse complement strand
TTTCCCTTTATTATTATTATTATTATTTCTTTTTTTTTAATTATTTTTTCTTTTTTTCTTGGTGATGAGAATATGCCGTGCTGCAGTAGAGATGGTGACTTATGGTAATGGTGGTAGTGATGAATGTTGCGACAACTATACACCATATATTATTTTTTTATTGTTAAACGTTTCAAAATATCAAAACTTTGATGTCGTCTACGTTAATCATATTTCAACTTATACGACAAGGTACCTTAATTAATTTCCTCATTAATCATAACTAGTTCAATTTTCATCTTTCCTTTTCTAGTTTTGGACTTATAAAGGCCCAAATTTCTCAACATGGGCCAAAGCCCACTTAAAAAGCTACCAACATTGCGGGCTTTGCATTTTTCCTTCGCAAAATTGAAGAGGAAACATATGAATATGATGTCGTTCTAATAAAGACCATAAAACCATAAATAATTAAACATCACGAATTAGCTCAATTGGTTTTGAGAAGTACACCCATGACCCATAAATTTAATAATTGTTGGTTGTATTGATCGTACAGGAGAATATCATATTTAATCACTTTTCATATAAAAAAAGTAAGAAAGAATTGTGTTACAATATCTGTATTGTTTCTGTGCATGTCAAACTATATAGTTTAAACTTTAAAGAGATTTTAGTTTAACTTAACAGCAATTTGTCCTTCCATGATTATCACTGAACTTGAAACTTTACAAGTTTGATGATGATGACATATTGAGATGTATATATATATATATAGTTATTTAACCATACCCCATGTGTTAGGTGAAATAGAAAAAAAGAAAAAATACTGTGTTATAAAAATTAATACAGGAAATCCTGTGTTTTTAAAATATTTATATGTTGAACCCCGGAAATTTCTGATGCTAGTAGAACACTAATTTTCTATATTTATCGATAAGCAAAACAATCAGTACCGTGTCATATGTACAAAAGGATGGTTTAAAGCCAATTTTTTGTAGCACCCAAGTCGATATTACATAAGAGTTTGTAGTACCCAAGTCGATTCCAATTATGTCGCAACCCCAGCCCAGCTTCCGAATTCTACCCAACTTCAAGCTGGCTCGGGCTGCATGGCTAATTTTCAAAACCTGTCCAATTGTTGCAAAATAATATCCGACATAACACAGCAAAATAATATTTTTTAAAAATGTCGGTATATTGGAGGTTTAATGTGTAGATTTGTTCGAATAAGACTTGAGATATTTGCTCCGTCGGTCAAAATGACATTGTTAATTTATCTACTCATTTTCTCTGTCACACGAGATATATGTCTTGATTCTCCTTTTAAGTCTTGATCCAATATTCCACTCTAAATTTAATTCTTTTCAATTTAAATATTCCTCAATCAAGTTGCGGTGCTAGTTAATACATGATTATTCACTATCGTTCTTCCAAGGTAGCGGTTTCCATTGATTAGATTAATTTAATGAAAAAAAGAAAAGAAAAAACATAATAAGCATATAGTTAATATTCAGTGTTATATATCGCCGGCATCTTCTAGACTTTTGATTATGAGCTTGAGATTCCAAATACAGAGGAAAATGTGATGAAGATAGATCTGCTGAAAATTTCTGTTCACCGGAGTTTCAAGATGTGTCTGCATGTATAGGAGTATACGTAAATCATTAAATCCGCATAACCCATCTAATCCGTCTCAACGGAGCAGAACCGTACAAAAATCGTCGATTGAAATTTTTAATAATTGCTGGTGAAAAGTATTACAATTCGCATTTCACTACAACAAAAATTGGTTATTAGGACACAAGAAAGTGTCCTTATATGGTACATATTGGGACACTTTAAATTTTTGAGACACTTAATATAAGTGTCGCATGTATTGGTGTCGCATAAAGTTTTGGGACACTTAAAATGCCCCAATAACTCATTTTATTGAGATACTTATATTTGTCCTTTTAATGGATTGATATGACACAAAAAAATGTCCCAATCAAAATTTGAGAATTAGTGAATAATTAATTATTTGAATAATTAATTTATATCTTTTTCTATTTATATTATTTTTATTCTATAATATCTTGAGAAAAATGTCATTTTTTTGTTATTTTTTCTTTCCTTCACTTGTAACACGCTTGGAAACTATAGTTTATTAGCTTTAATCTAAACAACAATATACTATACATGTAATTAAAAACGAATTCTCTAATAAAACTCATCAAAATACCGAGAATTTACTTTAAAAATATCAATCAATTCTTAAAATAATACATACACATGACAATTATTCCTAATCTATCACTAATATTACAAAATCAATTCCTAAAATTTGAGTTCTAGACATAATCTAACACTATTCACCAATGTAATTTGTCATCGGGCAACCTGCATTCACAGAATAAAAATTAATCCATTTTGTATGAATATGTGTATCAAAGGCAATGAATAATATATAGATCAATAATTCACTTATATTTCAGATTCAATATGTTGGTTTCTGTATATATAATTTAATAGTGCCAACAAATGGTATAAAAGTTGTCAAACAAGTAAGTGTCCATTTAATGAGCAATTACAACTTAGATTAATAAGAGACGGTAAAGCAACAAACAATAAAAAAAATTATTCAAATTTAACACTTGAATAACTTGAGAGTGAAAGAGTAAATTTTATAGGAAAGTAATAAATTACTAGCCTCCTTTCGAGTGAATGTGAAAATGTATTCCATATAAAATAACAAAATTAAAGAATAGGATAGTCACATTAAATAAAACAGTATCAATAGAATTATTGAAATATATTTATGAAAGTACTTCCAACAAATTTCCATTTTCTGATCGATGGTGGGGGATATCCTCCTTTTAAATAAACTGCAAGAAGAAATTACCCAAAGACTCTCTGGTTGACAAATGAGTTTAAGATCCCACACGATAATATATCGATTTTTTTTAGTCTCGGAGTTTTTAAAAAGTCCCACACTTTGAAAATTTCAACAAAATTTAGTCCCAAAGGAAAAAAATTTACACTTTCGGTCCCAAACATTATTAACTCCGTTAGTCTCATTAGTTTGGAGATAATTTTCACACGTGTGTGACTGTTTTGGAAGAAAATATTGCCCTTTTCCACTTGAAATTAATTTAGTAAATGCAGTAGCCACTCAAACATATATATTCAATCTTTTTCACCTTTTTATTTCGCCTAACAAATGGGAGACATAGGATTAAACAACATTTCATGAAATAATTAAAACAACACTCAATAAAATAGTTAAAACAACATTCCAACAAAATAATTAATCTGAACAATATTTCATTGATTAACAACCAAAAGCTACATTTATGTTCATCTGCAAGAGCATCATTTCGAGCAACAAAAGCTTCCATGATACAAAATCATCTTGTTCTTAAGCTTCTATGAAATATCAACTTACTGTTCATACCCAATAGATACAATATCTTCTTCTTAATTTTTATTTACCATTTTGACTACCACAATCTGCATTATGGTTAAAAAATGTCTTCTTTTTTGCTACTTTAACTGTTCGTTTTCTGGCGGCCTGCAAGAAGAAAAAATTACAATGATATAGCCTCTTCTTTATTTAGGGTCCTCATCTCCAAGGTGCGAAGGCCTTAGCAACAATGACATAGCCTCTTCTTTATCAGTTTTTTCTTGGTCGTCTTTATCAATTTTTGCTGCATCATCTTTATCTATTTGTGCTGCCTATTCTCTATCACTTCGTGTTGCCATGAGTTGCACAAGAATTTTTCAGATAATGGCGGCTAGGGTTTCACTCGTGTTGGGTTTTTCACGTTTATAGGGGTTTACAGAATCTCAAAAGTTTTCGGACTTTAGATGTTTTCAAACTTTAGGGAACTTTTTTTAAAAGAATTTGATTTCTATTTATTTAAGACACATGCGTATAATAACGGCGTTAGTTTTCTATCAAATTTTTTACCTTCGGGACTAAATTTGTTGAAAATTTTAAAGTGTGGGATTTTTTAAAAATTTCGGGACAAAAAAAACCGACCTATCATCCTATGGGACTAAAAATGTAATTTTTTCAAAAAAAAAAAAAAACCAATAAAAGATAGAGCAGCATAGATATCAAACCACAATTCATGATCGAAGGATACCTGACTAACAAATTTTTCTTAGAAAGGTCTTTTATCTTCATTTATCTATTAAAAAAACCAACACGAAATTAGTACGTTAT
The DNA here is from genome assembly GCA_037834125.1 of Lippia alba. Lineage (NCBI taxonomy): Eukaryota > Viridiplantae > Streptophyta > Magnoliopsida > Lamiales > Verbenaceae > Lippia > Lippia alba. The sequence goes on along the minus strand of JBBMKE010000002.1, from coordinate 15,739,980 downwards.
TAACTACTTGCAAACAAAAAACAAGATGTACATAGGTTTAGAGAAGGTTTCTTCAAAATTATTTCTAAAAGCGAAATTAAGATCAAACTCAAAAGGAAAAACAAGTAAAATACCAATTAATTGATGAAATACAACCAACAAAGGCGACCTTTTGAGTGGCGTTAGAATGAAATTGTGTGAATCTTCTTTACAGCATATCGAGTAGAAGAAGTAATAACGAAATTGTGTGAATCTTCTTTACAGCATATCGAGTAGAAGAAGTAATTCTTTTGTATCGTAGATTGTATATAATGAAAGAAGATAAATAAAAACTCTAAGAAAAGAGAGCCCTAAAAAAGAGAAAGAGAGAGAGTAAAAAATAGTAAAGTAGCGTAGTAGACATCGTGATTAGAGATTCCGATAAAATTAAAAGACTAAGTAAATTAATTAGAAGGATTTTTAAGCGCCAAAACAAAATAAATGCCCTTAATTTTATAAGTGTCCCAAAAAATTAATTTTGGGACATTTAAAAAAAAATCCTAATGAAAGTGTCCTATAACATATATTTTGTTGTAGTGATAATTAATTTGAATATTTAAATGTGATGGACCCAAAATACGTTCGTTTTCCGGCCGTCCACGTGTCATGATCCTGGACTATATAAGGAATGAAACGCTCGGAGGAGCATAGCTAGCGAAGGGAACTCAGCCTCTTCCACGCATCTCCCTAGTAAAACCCTACACTCAGATTAGCTCAATGCACAGGAGTCCGGCCTTCGAAAAAGTAAACCCTCGAGTTATCTATGCTCGGCGGGTCATCAATCCTTACTTAAACAGGAAAACCACATCTCGAGTGTCCGTACGCTCAGCACCCTACCTATACCTCTTGGTAACCGAGGGATTAACCCCTTAACCGCTGCTGACACAGCAGCCTGACATAACCGTAAAAAAGGTGATGGTGATGCACGCAAGTCGCTTTCAGGTCCTCACATTCGGCCACGTGTCTAGGGCAACACTACTCCAGGACCACTCGGTTAATATTACCTAGTTGTCCTCACCCTTAAACTATAAATAGAAGGACCACCTCACTCACCTTCTTCAAGCAATCTTCATCTTATATACCCAGCTTTCTTTCCCCACATGAAACGCACACTGAACTGAAAATACCCCATTGTTGCACATTTCAAGCTTTTTACAGCTTCATCTTCTTCCTTAAGGTGTTACCCTAGCTGGTAGAATCCACGCTCAACGGGAACCCAGTTCTTGAGGCTCTTACGCCTATGATGGTCTTCCCCCTTCACAAATAGAAATTGTTTGGTGTTAATCTCACGTAACCAATTCTGACACCATCAAAACGTACATAAAGAAGAGAAAAAAAATTAAATTTGAAGGTAAAAATTCTCTCTCAAATATTTTTATTATTAACCTAATATGCACATTTAAAGTACAATGTACTTTCAGTTTAAAAAAATTACAAAAAGCTATAAAATATATATACACATAAAAAAAATAAAAGATAAATCTCTCCTTCCTCTTTCGCCCTCCCCACCCGGGGGAGGAGTTGTATTATTTTATTTATTGATTTTTATTTTGTTTATACTGATTTATATGTAGCCAATAAGAATTGGTCCAAATGGTTTGTTTTTTCTCGAAGGTAATGTCCCGGGTTTAAACCCCTCTGGCCACTTGAATGTACTAGGAGGAAAAGGGGAAAAAATTTTAAAAAATAATCAAGATGACGAAAAAATAATTTAAAAAGAGAAAAAAATATTTTATATTGAAACAAAAGAATATTTAAATATTTTAACACCTAAATATGAGTTACACTCTCAAATTTGGAGAGTGAAGTTCACATGCCTTCAAGGAAGTTATCATGCCTTCAAGGAAGTTATTTGAAAATTTATTTAATATGACAAGGATTCTAATTGGAATAAAATTAATTTAAAAGGGTATTTTAAACATTTTGAATATTATAAAGTGGTAAATTAAATTTTAGTCCTTTTTAAGATATTGTTGCTAAAATTTGTTGACTTCCAAACACATTGCTTTAATTTAACATGTATGTATACATATAATTTAGGTCTATTAACTATTAAAACTTAAATGTTAAAATTCGTGCAACACCTATTCAAAATGGTCATAGTTGTCAGTTGTCACAATAAGAAAACAACCTATTTCATGTTTTCTACTCAATTTCTCCCCGGACCAGATTTTCTGCTCCAATTTGTGCTTCATCTTCTATTCCACTCATTAGATGTATGACATGTGTACAATTATCAAATTTTATTAAAGGACATAATTAACTTGATTACTTAAAAAAAACTAACGTGTTAATGTAAAAATAGAACAGATCTTTATCGATCCAAGAAATCAAAAACAAAAATGATTATTTATTTATTATTTATTTTAATTCATATCACAGGAAAAATCAAAACAAGAAAACACAATTTGAAATCTAAAAAACTTCTGGTGTTATTGACAAATCAAAATCTAAAAAGACATTTCATATATTTTCGATATATTCAGACAACAAAAACAAAAACTGAAAAATCATGTCACATATTTTCAAAGTTTAATTAATAATTCGTTTTAAAGTTTAATGTCTCATATATTTTCTGGATATATCTTTTTAGTATCTAAATTGATAATTCGTTTTAAAGTTTAATTCTAACCGAGGATATTTGAATAAATGTAGGAGGCTCTTTACACCAAAGGATATTTGAGTAAAAGTAGGAGGCTCTCTATTGATTTTTTTAGTTTTTGTTTTTGTTGTCTTAATATATCGAAAATATATGAAATGACTTTTTAGATTTTGATTTGTGAATAACTCCAAAAGTTTTTTAGATTTCAAATCCTGTTTTCTTGTTTTGATTTTTCCGGTGATATGAATTAAAATAAATAATAAATAAATAATTCTTTTTGTTTTTGATTTCTTGAATAGATAAAGAATTTTCTATTTTTACATCAACACCGTTAGTTTTCTTTAAGCAACTAAGTTAATTGTGTCCTTTAATAAAAACTGAAAATTGTACGCATGTCATACATCTAATGAGTTGAGTAGAAGATGAAGCACAAATTGGAGCAAAAGATCCGATCCGATTTCTCCCTTTATTTAATATTCAATATTTAATTTTCTCCAGTCTAGTAGTGTGAGATTATGGAAAAGAACTAATTGGTAAAACTGAAATTTGATGAGCTAGAAAATAATTTTGCAGCGGCCAGGGCAACATAGAGATTTGATAGAATACGTACCACTTCAGAAGGCAGCATTACGTGGCGACTGGGAGACAGCTAAAAGATTCCTTGACCAAGATCGTCGTGTCGTGATCAACCTTATTAACAAGACTCCTCTCCATTTGGCAGCGGGAACGGAAAATGCAGTTCATTTAGTACAAAAGATGGTGGAAATGATGCCCGATGATGCAATTGCACAAATAACTGATGGCCTGGGTGAAACCGCTTTACACATTGCTGCAAGTGTGGGCAACCTAGGGGCAGCAACTATTTTGGTAAACAGAATGCCCAGTTTGCTCTATGTACAACTTCTTGACAAGGGAATACCTATATTTCCAATTCAGGTGGCCGCATTGTTCGGACATAAAAGAATGGTCGAATATTTGATCTCCGTCACTAAGGAGCAAATAGCTTATGATGGCATGTCTGGATTCCGTTTACTTATGTCTCTAATTCAATTTGAATTTTTCGGTCAGTATAATTACAACCTATGTTCTAATTATTAATCAATTATCTCTAAACGTTCTATTTTATTAAATATCAATTAACTACTGCATGCTTATAATAGTATTTGCTAATTCATATACATTATACATATATGTATGAACAGATATAGCATTGGAACTTGTTAGTAAGTACCCGTACTTGGCCAAATTGAGGGAATCGGACGGTCCTACTGCTTTGTCCGAATTAGCTAATAGAGAAAAGACTCCGATTCAGGGTGGAAGTTTCTTTGCCTCCTGGGGGCGTTTCATTCCCAGAGGTGAGATCTCTCTGTCTACACCCTGAATAAAGAAATTAAAGAAACCATTTTTCAAATGTCTCAATTGCTTTTTCCTTCCTTAATTACAGTAATTTTGCCCGTTTGATAATTTTATCATGTTACGACTTTGTCCATAAGATTTCTTACTCTGGATGTCTCCCCCACAATCTGGGGAGGCAACACGATAGTTTCTTTGAGCCTTTAGAGGTTCAAAAGGCACTAAGAAATAATAATAATAATAATAATAATAATAATAATAATAATAATAATAATAATAATAATAATAATAATAATAATAATAAAAGAGGGAGAAAGGATTTAATTGCAAATTTCAACAATATACATTTCAGGGTGTGTCAAGTTGAATCATCAGATGGTGTTAAATCAGAAAGCACAAGATCTTGCTCGTGAGCTAATCAAGAAAATGGAGTCTATGAGCTACAATGAAGCTGTGCAGATTTATGAATGCGCAATGTTTGATGCAGCAATATCAGGCGACAGTCATATGGTAGAAATGGTCATAGAGGCGTTTCCAGATGCTCTTGACAGGATTACGGCTGATGGTCAATCCTTATTTCACGTGGCAATTGGAAACCGATCCCACAGTGTCTTCAATCTGTTATATCAGATGGGAGGTTATAAACATCGAAGTGGAAATGTTATAGACAAATATGGGAACAACACGCTGCATGCAGCTGCAATATTAGGACCGCCTCACAAACTCAATCAGATTTCCGGCGCAGCCCTTCAAATGCAGAGGGAATTACAATGGTACAAGGTAAACAAATATATCACTCATATTCTGAAATACAATTCAAACATACAAATTTTCTTATAGGGACGTATACGGGGTCAGGGCGATTTTATGAATAAACACCCAAAATAAAAACCATAAATGTCTCATAATTTCAACAAACAGAGAGGCTTCAATTTAATGATAAGGAAGTTCTTTTATTGCAACATTAATACACCATAATTCCTAATTTGAATATTTAAATATAAAAAAAATCAATTTGAAGGTAAAAAATATCCTTATCCTTAATTTAACTTATGCACATTTAAATGTTAATGTAATTTTAGGTTTTTTTTTTTAAAAAAAAAAAAGAAGAACCATTACTCTTTTTTTGGTGGAGAAGAACCATTACTCACACATGCACATATATATAATATATATTTTGATTTTATCATTTTATTAATTTTTTATATTTAAAAAAAATCCAAGACATTAATTGTTTTATTATTTGATATACACGCATATATATTTATTCAAATATATGCGTGTGATATATATATTTTTATACAACATTTTGTATAAATAGGGTTTATGTGTGTTTTGTAAATCTGTTTTTCATTCAACTCAAAAGGAAGGTACAGCTGGGTAGTTTTTATTTGGAAAATTCTAACCCAGACCCGACTTGACCGAACCCAACAAATTAAAAAGGTAAATGTATTACACTTACCATTTAGTTGGTCACTCTCCCCAAATTTCCGACCAACCACATGGTAAGTGCAAAACAGTCGTCCCCTTATTGCACCGTTTTGACCAAGCCAGACTCGGATTGAAATTACCCGTTTTTATATACATGACTCAATACACAATAAGTATCTTAGATTAAAGATCAACACATTACACGTGGCATGATCAGAAGGTGGTGGCCTAACTAATTGCAGCTGGCTCATTAGTGAGCTGAAAGCTCCAATCGTAGAACTGAACTTAACATACTCATTTGACTAATTTCAGTAAGTCAATAATGTGGCGCTAATGTGAACAATTAAATTATTCATATGAATTAAGTATGACAAATAATATGATGTGTTTCAATCATTTGTGATCCACCGACGTACATATTATTTTTCGGCGAAAATTGTTTTAAAAAGACATTTTTTTTTAGTTATGAGTTAATTTTAATGTCGGAAAAAGATATATCCAGAAATTACAAATTGAAGATAGTTGATATCTTCATTTAATTTTTCCCATTACGAAAAAAGAATGTCTATAGTTTATACATTATTAATTGAATCAATATATAGTTTTATAAATATTATGTGGTATAACTTTGTAGTTTTATCAAAACATCAACTAATACAATATAAGCTCGAACACTATACACATACTACATATAAGAAGTGTATTATATATGCTATCATTTTAGACGGATAGCTGATAGGTTGCAGTTTAGACAATTTTTAATTTTTGCCCGTAACACGGATTATTTTTGATAGAGTTGCTATACTTTAATTTCCCACCCCAATTACTATTTAAAGTTTTTCAACTGATGGTTTAGGAGCAACCTGGTCGGTTTGGGCGGCAGGTAATTTATGTACACAACTAAAGTGATGGTGTCAAATGAATCCGTGATTTATACATTATCCAAGACCATATAACTAACAACAGTTTCAGTAGTATTACAAACAATATCCATTAACCAAATTGAGGGAAATATTATGATTGAGTTGTTCATTAATCTTTCATAAATAAATGCCCGACGAAAAATTCTCTGTTAGTTTGAGATGGTGGTAATTCTTGTGAAATTAAAATCTCAACGCCAAAAAGCAAAAGAGCTTAAAGGCAATAATTAAGAGGGCACGACACGAGCGGCACCTATGATTAATAGAGTGTGATTCCTATCCTTTTCTTTGTCATTCTCACCTTTATAAAATGGTAGGAAAAAAGATAAAAAAACCAAAATATCAATTATCCCTAACTTGTCAATAGGGTTGGTTCAAATGATTATTTTTTTTTATTACTAGCTACTAAATAATTTTACAATAATTCCATTGAGGTAGATTAATGAATTTCTAAGTAAAACCTTAAATTTATTAAGTAAATAATTCTTGAATTTATCCACATTATCGTTAAATTCTTTTCCCGACAAAAGACCACCTTGTCTCTTCTCACAGGAAGTCGAAAAGCTTATACAACCACGCTTCAGAATATATCGCAACAATGCCGGCAAAACTCCTCGACAGCTTTTCACTGAGGAGCACAAACAATTGAAGGAAGAAGGAGAGAAGTGGATGAAAGATACATCAGCATCATGCACCATAGCTGCAGCCCTAATCGCGACAGTAATGTTTGCCGCGGCTATTACAGTACCAGGTGACTACAATAACTCCACCGGCTTCCCTACGTTTTCTAAGGACGTAGAGTTCATAGTATTTGGCATTTCTGATGCTATCTCACTCTTCACATCTGCCACTTCTCTATTGGTATTCTTGTCTATTTTGACATCACGCTATGCCGAAGAGGATTTTTTGTATGCATTGCCCAAGAGATTGATCATTGGGCTTGGCACACTTTTTCTGTCGGTAATCTTTATGATGACGGCTTTTAGCGTGACGATCTATCTTGTGTTTGGTCAAAAGATGGCGTGGGTTTTCATTCCGGTGGCGGCACTGGCTTGTTTGCCAATTTCTTCGTTTGTTCTATTACAGTACCCTCTTCTTGTTGACTTGATTTCTTCCACATATGGTCGGGGAGTTTTCGGAAAACAAAGTGATCGTCCTTTTTATGCATAATTATCCCGGATGCGGCTCAAAACTTTCTTAGTTTGTATAACTCTTTTCTATTCCACTATCTAAGTTGATGTTTAGAGACAAAAATTAAAGTGAAGTTGGTCTCATGAATCCAGAAATAATGCAATTGCCGCATTGCGCGTAGAGATTAACAAAATGTACTTTTCCTTCATTTAATAAAAAATAGCGTATGCCCGTGCAATGCACCGTATTAATATATAATATAATTTATAATATTAAATATGAAATTTGTACATTAAAATAATTTTAAAAAAATACCTAAATCATATGGAACAAAATATAATCTATGTAATATCTGTTTTTTTTATAAATTCTACCCAAAAAAATATTTTTATAAGTAATAAATAAATTACTGCTAAAATATAATTCTATTACTTTTATTACTCAAATTTGAATTGAATAAAAGAAAATATGAAAAGTATGAGAAACTTACAAATGCCAATTTATAAGAATATAAAATAATTGAATTGAATAAAAATATAAAAGAATATCAAAAACAATCAAAGTAAATGTAAAATTTATTATATATATATATATATAACAAAAATCATGAAAGACAAATAATAAAAAATAATAAAATTTAATTAACAAAAAAATAAATATCTTAAGTAAAAAGCTAAAACAAAATAAAATTTAATAATTAAATAAAAAATCTCAAAACATAATAATCAAATAAAAAACTTCAAAACAAACTCGAAATGAAAATTAATCAAAGAAACAAAATGACAAAATCATAAAAAGACCTTCATGCTTGGCGGATGCGTTTGCATGAAAAATATTCAAACTAAATGTGATAATTTATATAAAAAAAAACTATAAAAAATAAATAATAATAATAATAATAAATTCTAAATAACATAGAGTAAATATCATAAGTAAAAAGCTAATACAAAATAAAATTTAATGATCAAGTAACAAGTTTCAAAACAAATATGAAATAAAAATTAATCAAACAAATAAACTAAAAATTTATAATAACATCTTCATGCTTGAGCTTGACGAATCTTTCTTTTTTTTTTTTTACTAACACTTACAACGGAAAATTCACAAGTACATGCCCAACATTATCAAAATCACCTATGGAGACCCTTGGACTCAAAGCAAATTAAACAAAGCTAAAGCAACAACATAAATGTTATCAGCCGTACCATAATTCGAGCTACAAAAACTAAAGCAAGTAAACTCCATCCACATGTAATTCGTAGTAGCAAATTGCTGTGCCATATGGGCTACCATACATATATCCCTTTACAGCCAATACGTTTATCATCAAAGTCTTCCACATTAGTCTCTGTACTACTCTCTATTTAATAAACCTTTCTGTTCACCAACTTGTCAAGAGCACAATCCAAAATCCTCACTACTTCCTTCTTGATGGAAGGCGCAAGATAATGGTCTTCTTGACGAATGAATTTGATTGAAGTTTGATTGGTCATAGAAATTAGTACATAAAATGAGAAGTAAAATAAATAATTTATATCAATAAGTCTTTAAATAAAAAATAAGGAAACTAAATTTACAACATTGTAATATTATTACAGGTAATTTGGAAATAATTTGAGTAATTAAAGATATTTTTTGAAATTATGGTATTATTTAATTAATTGAGAAAATTTAGGTAATTGATTTTTTGAAAAAGCGTGTTTTAGGTAATTCGAAAATGATTGGATAATTAAAGATATTTCCTGAAATTATGGCATTATTTAATTAAGTGAGACAATTTATGTGACGCCCCGATCTTTCGGTGGCTTGTGATTGTTTTATGTGTTATTAATTGCATGTTGTAATTTAATTA
>JBBMKE010000002.1:15707899-15722341 GCA_037834125.1 Lippia alba | reverse complement strand
GAAGTGGAAAGAGGGCCTCCCCAAAACGGGGCTAAGGCATCAACAAGGTCATTGAAATTCCAAAATGAAAAATTAAAATAGCATTTGAGGCTATTATTCAATGTGAAACTAGCATAAATCAGGCCAGAGGCAAGTCGGGAATAGGCCAGAGGCCAGTCAAAAGCAGGCCAGAAGCAAACAAAGAGAAGCTGAATGAGAATAAATAAAAAAAGAGAAGCGGAGCCAATTTTGGTAAAGTAAAAAGGTTAACCTAATGACCACCCAGGTATTAAGATTACTTACCTCATTTCTGAAAACGGTATGCTTCTTGTTGTTGGGAATTAATTGCTGCAAATATGATATGATGCTTGCACTTATACATGTATCTCTTACGATAATTTTAGTTCTTGAAGCTTATCCAATGTTGGTATAGTGGAACTAAAACTCTTGGGGAGGATAGATTTTCAGATTTCTTATTATCGGGAAAGATCTTCTGTTGCCGGAAAAAGAAAGTCCCTTGGAGAAGAATGGAGTAAGTGCTCGTGAGCGCGGGAACGGGCTAGCAATTCAAACGTAATCCTCGCAAAAACAGGCTAGGAGGGCGAAAGCAGGCTAGAAGAACGAAAGCAGACTAGAAGAATGAAAGCAAGCTAGGAGAACGGAAACCGGCTAAGATAACGAAAGCAGGCTAGAAGAAGAGGAAACCTAGCAGAAGACAAGTCGAGAAAGCGAGATGTAAGCTAGAAGGACTCAAGAAAGGCCAGCGCTAAGGGAGTTTTCAAAAGAAGACCCGACAATCTCCTACTCAGCTACGGGGAGTTGTACTCTTTTTTACTTCTAAAGGGTTTTTTCCCACGTGGTTTTTCCTTAGGAGGTTTTTAACGAGGCAATATTTCTACCGTACAAAGACCGGGGGCAACTGTTGAACGCACCTATCAAGGCTAGATGAAGACTTCTCTGACCTTTACTCCCGTACCCGAACCAGTTCGACTACGAGAGTAGAGAGAGTGATGATGTAGGGGAAAATATCCATTCTTTGGGCCGAGGTGATCAGCCCAAGCAAAGAGGCGCCATGGCCCATGAAAGAAGCCTCAAGAGGAGGCCATTCCTCGCCTGGATGCTGGCCTGCTAATGTCCCAGCCCAGGTTAGCATTCTCGGAGCCCAGTAGAAGAGCCCAGGAGAGAAACCCTAACTAACTAGCCTACAATGCTGGAGCAGCCCAGCAACTTGGGGAGGTCAAGAAGGTTCTACGAGCCTGATTAATAGGGGTCAGTTAGGTCAGATTTGGGGGGAGTGATATAAAAGGGAGGCCAGGACTGATTTTGGAGGCCAATTCAGCCCAGCTGACTCAAATTCTCTCTAAAATTTTCTTGTTTTCTATTGCTTTTCTCAAGAGATCGATACTTGTTGTGATCATAGCTTCATTGTATACTCGAGGAGAACTTCTCAAATTGATTAATACAATGATTTGCCGGCTTCATCAATGGTTCATCTCTTTATTATTGTCATTTGCATCATTTATTTCACCATATCATTGTTATTTTTTGCTAATTCCATTATTTAGATTCTTCATATTTTAGTGGTGTAAATTTACCAACATCAGATATTATGTTGATATTAGTAAGTAGTAGGTAAAGTTTTATACCATATAATAGTAGGTATATTCTTTACTGTTGTATAATAATTATATTTTTTTTAATATTTAGTGGTTCAATATTATGTTAATATTAATAGATAAAGTTTTATACATTCCAACCTCCTCAAATCCATAACAAATAAGACATTGAGCAGAAAATAAATAAATTTTTCTTAGTTAATTTTAATTTCAATATTTAAGGTTAAACATTAATGTCAAACATTAATGTCATTTGCGCTTCTAGAGTTTCCTAGTACAATTTAAGTTAAAAAATATTTGTGCTCGCGCTTATAAATGTAGGGCAGTACTAACAATTATGTAAAGGTCTCATAGTTGAGACAAATAACAATAATATGTTGTTTCTTCATTCACGATTACAAGTGGCATATGCCCGGTGGTATATATATTTTTAAAAATATTATTTTATCGTATCGTATCATATATGTTGAGTGTCGTTTCCGAATCGCAATATCCCTATACCATCATAGATTCGTATTCCCACCAAAAAAAAAAAAGCATAGATTCGTAGGCTGTGACCAATTTGTCAATATACATTGTTCACATCATTAATCACCAGTGTTAATTATATGCTGAATGGTTCAAGTTCGTCATAGCTTATGAATTATAGAATTGCAGCAACGTAACTTGTATAGTTATAACTTATATCCTTTAAATGTGTAAAATATAGTCATTTTAGTTGTTAGTATAATCAATTATCAGTAATATTTGCTTCTTGTACTATCTACTATATATGCAGCACTACTGCGTGCAGTTGCATGATTGAACTAACACATCTTCATGGAGTTACCCCCTTCATTCATCCAATTCCAGACAGAGTTGAAATTCATGCAGATTTTGCCAAACAATAAGAGCAGAAGCTAGAAGAATTCACAATATATATACTTCGAAAAGATAATTACCGTTCTTCACTCAATTGGGTGGAGAAAAACTCAGAGAGATCAAAAAAAAAAAAAAAAAAAAGATAAGATAATTACCAATAAACCCCATTGGTGTTTACTCCTTACGGAAACAAATCCTCCTTTTTGAAACTTACTCAAAACACCTTGAGCAGGTTGTTTCCACAACTCGGGTTCAGTGTTTCGTATTTTTCAACTATGAAGGTTTTCTCGTAATTAGATTAAATGCCAGGGTACTCGAACTTATCCGAAAGTCAAAATATACCCATGATAGCCAGTTATTCGCCACCAATCCAGCCTCATTTTCTTCAATCCTTCTAGCTGCCCTTCCAACCCCTGACCCCTCATCCCCGTCCGAACAAAAAATGAGCCAAAAAAAAAAAGAAGAAGAAGAATGAAAAACCAAATTTTAGCTTTGTAGAATAGACTCAACGATCTCGTAAAGTGGAGCAAGCTCTCCGTTATCAATTAAGCAGAACTCCTGCATTAAGGAGTGATGAATAATTCAGTTAAACCGGAATTCAAAGATATATTGATGTGTTTTTCAGATTAATCTTACCCATGTAAACAGAACAAAATGCTTGAAGCATGTGTTGAGGTGGGCTTCTTCTTTCAGACACACGATCTTCTGGAAATGTGAGTGGTAAATATGAGCATAAACACGAAACAACCGCTTCGATATGGTTTTGACAATATCCATAAAGTTGGGTGGGAACGGTGCACCTGAAGGCAGTTACGTTACATAAGCAAAATTATGGAAAGATTAGTCTCTTTTTTATCGACAAAACAAAAATAAAATTGTGATTCAGGATTAAATTCCCGCAACGTACCCAGCTTTTGCGGGAAAATGGTCTCATCATCAAGCTGAATTTCAATCCAATCCATTAGATATTCAACGTATTTTGGAGCAGAAACCTCTATGGGTCGTTTTATGGTTATTCCATCAGCCCATCTATACTCGTACCTGTTTGGCAAACAAATAGAAATAATCACCACAAAAACCAGTATTGATCACATGACAAGTATGTTACACTTGTTGTATAATTGGTTTAGTTATATCGACATACCATGAAGTTATCATAATTACACGAACTTCCCCTAATGTTCGAGAAATTACAAAAAAGTTCCCATGTCAAAGAAATTGCATTACAAACTGGTGGATTGATTAATTTTGATGATTTTAACTCCAGAGTTTTATGAAAACCTTTTTGCCCTTTACACTTACTGCTCAACCTTTGACTTAAATTTCATGAGTAATGTAACACCATAGATTACACAAAATCATAGAGTATGTGAGATGAAGTTTTGTTAACTTCGCAAAATTTTGGGAAAGTTTATGTAATAAAGTCAAACCTCAAGGTATGTCTGTGTAACTGTCCCTACCTAATTCAGTATTTTAACGAAAAATGGCCAGTTACAGTAAAAATACACTGCACTTGTTGGGTGAGATTTGTGGGATCTAGTCGAACCAGGTTCAGTCCTAAATTTTCCTATGATCTAGTTTCATTAAGGATATAAGTCATATAACTAACACTCGATTAAGAGATGCAAATTGCAAAGTCGCTACACACTACAACAATTCCGAAAAATTCATGACCAACTCTACAGCTTATTATCAGGCAGAGGTAAAGGGATTGAAGAACATGACATACTTTGGCCCTGCCGACATTGTTGGACAACTCAACGACGTGCAGAACTCCGTGAGAGTGCCGTAGAGAATGTTCACTTGATTAAAAAAGTCAACAGCTGCACAAATTCACATAAAAGATGTATAAATTCACCATTCCAAAATCCAGATTCCTTGTAAATTAGCCTATCTTCATTTTTTCGTTTCTCCGCATCTTATGTTACAGATATATCATTCAGATCAATGAGAAAAGCTTACTGTTGACAGCTAACCACTCATTAAGATCCTCCCCAGGCGGTAGCCTTACCGCTTCCCTCAAGTTTCCACTACCCAATGTTGCATCAATGTGCCTTTTAAGCTGCAATCCCTGCATCAATATTCAAAACTAATCTTCATTGCTATTCAAATTAAAGGGAAAAAACGTATTCGTATTTGAATTAATAAGCAGCTACATGCAAGTGATCAAAGGATTCAAGGCATCAAAATCTCAGAATAGAGCTTCAGAAACATCAAAATTAAATTACCTTGCTTCCAGAAGGAGAACTCTTCTTAGGACGAAACGTCTTGTGATTCCTGGAAATTTCGATGAAATTAAAGCAACATGCATTGAGGCGAACAAAAAATTGCAGAAATATACAGTAGAACATTCAATTCAAAACAATTAATTAATCCCCCTTTTTCCAGTTACATACATACATCCCCAAAAATATCAACAGAAAATAATTTAAATTGCTTTTTTGTAATTTTTTCCTCAACAGAAGGAATTGATTCAAACTATTTGTAAAATCAGGAAGCAGGTAATCAACATGCATGCAATTGAAAAAACAAATCAATTGCAAAAAAATCATATCTTCACAAACTTCAAGTTCCGAGTACCTGCTTCCGAGACCAAAAAGGCTCATGATTGCGGAGAGATTTGCTGCAATATTGAACAAAGGCTTTCACTCCAACAGTGGTTGTATGATTAGCAGTTGCAATTATTCAGTAGTTGAAGGGTTTTGCATGCTTGATTACCTGCAATATATAAAGAGAGAGAGGTTATACAGAGCAAGAGAAAGAGAGTGGGGTGGGTGGCTGAGGGGGGTAGGGGTTGACAGACTGGAAATGAAGAAGTGGAGTAGTAGCCAAACTCCTCTCCGTCGCTTTTTCTCTTTCCGCATTTGCATGCATTCTCGGAAAATTCTAGCTCAAACTCTATCGGCGAAATTCAATCAATTAAAATAATAAATTTTATAGTTGTCATTATAATTTATCATTCTTTTTTAAATTTTTATCAATCAGACCAGTTATAGTGATTTGACCGAACCGGTCTTCCAATAGAATTTTTCAATATTATAAACAGATGATACATACATTCCCTCTTTCTATCTCTCTCTAGAAGTGTATATATGAGAAGTCACAGCAGTTGGCAAAAGAAGACAAGTTTTGGCATTGCTATCCCACCTGGCTGATTCTCTTCTTACTCTGCTATCTATGAATTTCTGACTCAATTACATTTTTAATATTCTGCTAATGTACTTGGCTGGCTTTTCCAATAATATCGTTTTCATTCAACCCCCGACTTTTCACTACTTTTAACCTTAACACACAGTACAATTAACGGTGTTAGCGTATGATCGGATTTGATCCTAATAAGATTACAGACATGAGATATAATGCAAGTCATTTTCTCTCCTTCGAAGGTAATTCTCAAATTTTGTAAAAATATGCTTGAATAATTTTGCATCAAAAAAGCACAATATCAAACATTTGAAAGTTATTAATATTAATATTAGTAATTTTCCGCACATTCTATACGAACCCAGATAAAAATGTTGTTAATTACTATTTCAATATATATTAACTTAATTTTTTTATGTTAATATTAACTTATAATTATTTTTATCTAATTATACGTTTATGTTAAGTAAATAAAATAAGTTAATAAATTAGAAAATTAATATAAAATAAAATTTTTAAAAAATCTGCAGATTTTTTTTTTAAATACAATAGAAAACAAATGAGGTGAAGAAAAGAAGAAGTTAACAAATATTTAAAAAAAAATAACATTACGTGAGAGTAGTAGAAAAAATAAATAGTTAAGAGAAAGATTTTTAAATACGATTAGGGTTTCTAGATTAATATAATAGTACAGATATCATGATCTTGTCCTTATATATATTCCTCGAAAAATTGTACAATTTAAAACCTAATATCAATTCGGGAGGTTTTAATATCAGATAATTTTGACGTGAAATATTTTTGAGCTGGAAAAATTGACACTTGACAGACTACGTAGAAATCCAAATGGATTTGATGTGGCATAAAGATGGGAATTTTCATTTCATTGAAATACCAATTAATTTCATTTTCATTTCTCTTGTCATTATATTGTTACATCCACAATTTGACATTTTTAATATAGAACATGCATGTAGTAGACCCACAGATTACGACTCCCAAAATCCAGACTATGTACAACTTTTTAAGAAGCATTATATTTTCACGCCAAAAATGAAAAGACACCCACATAGGCACATACATTAATAAAAATAAAATTTTCCCGTATAAATAATCCAAACATATCCATTTTAATATACAACAATTTCAATAATTCAAGAACCCCATGGTTGATGAATGATGATTCTCCTGTCGCTAATTTAGTTTATGAAATTAGGCTGCTCAGCAATTCCTTTTGTCTGTTGAGAAATTCGTTGGGGAAGCAACTGCGTTGCTCACTTCTTTGTTAGGCATGCGGTTTCGACTAACGAAATATTCATTCTTTGTCGGCAGAAACAGAGTTATAGGTGATAGGTAGTGGCCTTCGCCCCCTAAATTTTTAAAAATTTTATTACTATTTATATGTTTAGAAAAAAATTATTTTTGTCATCTTAATATTGAACTTTGGCTCTCTCTAATTATAGATTTTACCCCTTTTATTTTAAAACAAATTTTGATTACATTATTCTTAAAAATAATATTATTCATATTTTAGTATTATAAATTTTCACACTCAAAACTTGCCCCAAACAAATGATTTGGGTTTGGCGCTATCTAACCTGTAAACCTGCGATATTATCAAGATCGTTGTTTTATATTTTATAAATAGAAATAAAATTTCGGTAATCACTTACTTATATAATATATATATATATATATATATATATATAACTAACCTATGCTTATTTTTTCAGGATTAGATGATTAAGTTTTAAATCCTCGCTTTTGTGTGAAGCAAGCAACATATTTAATTTATTAAGATTAATCTCATGATTAAAGATCAACGACAATTTGAAAAAAAAAAACAAATTATGTCACAAGTACTAATTAATATAATTCATAGTTCAGACACATCGCCGCCTCCGTAAAGATTAATTAGGATGTTTTTTTATTCCGAATTTAATTGGATTGTCATTAGAATAAAGTAGTCATAAAAAATATATTTAAAAAGGATAATGGTGGCTTTATTTCTAATGATTAGAAATGCAATAAATAAGGTTATTACAACCAATAATTTATAATTAATAAAATAAATGTATAGTGGGATTCTTTGAGATTTTTCAATGTACATTTGGTGGGGTCTTAAAATTATTGCAATTAGCTGTATAGAGAAAGGTGTGTGGCACCAGTTGACAAGAGAATCTTAGAGGCGCCATTTTCTGTCACAGAAAATATATTTAAATATATATATGTTCATATTCATGCGTTAATGATAATGCGGGCCGATTGATTTGATCAAATCATGAAAACATAGACATATAAGTGAGAATGAGTCTACATTTGTCTTGTTATAATTTGAAATGAACTAAAGAAAGAATTTAGTGTTCTAGTAACTTCTTGGAAAATTGAACATGAAAGTCATAAAAAAGGAAATAATTTTTGTAACGATTTTTCAAAAATAATATTTGTTGAAGTAAGACTTACTAAAACAATATTTATTGTGGGCTTTTCTAAATTCTGAAATAACCCGTTGTTATCAGATATTCTCGAATGAAATGGCATCCGTAAATTATGCAACTTTTAGTTCTAACTTTTTGATAGATATATTATTCTCGTTGGTTATTTCAATTTGTAATTTTTAGATATAATTCTCCTAATTCACAAATATGAACTTTTATTTTTCAAAATCATAAACTTGTTGGACAATTAGTAATTAAAACTTGAAATTTTTTTGGCAAGGCAATCATCTGCATTCATGCTCAGAAATTGCAATTTGAAATAATTGATCGGATGAATTGAATAATTTTTGCATATTGTATTTGATTAAAATCACAAGTGAGATGCACCGACGCCTAAAATTATATAAAATTAAGTTTGAATATATCCTTAAGTTTTAAATGTTTTACCTATAGTAAAATTATTGCAGCTTAAGTGACCAAAAAAAATAATTATTGCAGTTTATGAATACATGTTGGAACTCTCAGGTTATTTGATTTTGGGCTCCTACCAACCACGAAAGAATACTTGTTGAACTACACGGATCATATATATTTCCTTCAAGAATTAATAATAATTTAATTACCTGAAAATGTACTTCTTCTGTCATCCAATTGTATTAATTACTAAAAGTGATGATGTACTTAAATGTTTATATTTAATCTAATCTACTAAAAGATTTTCGCATAAGAAAAAAACATTACTTTTTGTCGTACCTGTAACTGGTCTCAAGGCAGAGTTCTTCTGCCAGATTGTATATACAACATTTGTGGGATTGATGCGTTGCACCCACAGATAAATAAAACCCTCAATTCAGTTTGGTTTCATTTAATATGAGTGTGCCAATTTACTCATATATTATTTAATATATCAAAATTAAAGCTCCAAGTTTTAAACTCAAAGACTTAATCTAAATACCTTAAAAACTCCAAAAAATTCTTCCACATATTCAAAACCCTCAAGCTGAAGATCAGGTTTGATATTTTCTTGCATTTTTACTATAATTTGGACTAGCTAGTATGTCGAACGTATATCGAGAAATCTCTCCACGTGTTTACTAGCCGATATCTATGTTTATTTAGGTTTTAGGTTTGGAGGACATCATTTGATGTTTTCTTTCGATGACTTCACTAGACCTAAAATCTTATGATGTCAATATTTTTGTACGGAAAATTTGTATTTTTGTCTCTTCAATTTAAAATTTTTGCCACCCTCCAAATAATATATTTTACCTCTTTAATTTCAAAAATTTTATAATTTCACCACATTTAAAAGTAATATTTATTTATATTTATGAGATTATTTGTATGCACAGTCATAATATATTAATTATTGAAATTTTCCATGAAAATTACATCAACAGAAGTACGGCAGCATAGGTCATTGTCCTGAAAGAAAATTTTGTGGAAATTGTCTAGCACATACAATACGGGTGTATTTGCATCCAGCTGCATGACTGACCCACTGGATCCTCTTTTAATGAACTTGTCTATCATATAATTAAGCTTCATTTCATTTTAATTATCCATATAACAAAATAGAAAATATTGCATTGATAATGTATTATCTCTTTGCGTAAAGTTATTATTAGATATGAAAGTTTATTTATTGCATTAATTAGAGACGTATTGGAAATTTTTTCTACTTTATCTGTCATCTGTGCACTCTCATTAACCAATTTTCATCATATCTTATTAATGTAAGAAAAAAATTTCTGTCAATATTTTTGTTACTAATTAATCAACTAGCGAGAATTTTAATTATTTTCTTAAATAATATTTTATAACCAAACACACTTCACTGTAGGCTAGAACAGGCAGAACAAGTTTTAAAATCAATGTAGCCTAATAGGGTTGATACAAGTGTTCATGTGTTCATTTTCTGGGGAAATGATCCGGACTCGAATCTCACTATTTGTACATGAACATTAAAAAAATAATAAAAAAAGTTTAAGTGTTTCCATTTGTAGGGCTGTTCACAGTTCAGAGTTCAGACGTCTGATGGGCTTCACAGTCACAGGTGTAATTACAAACAATAAGGCCCAACCCATTAGTATTGTCTTTATTTTCTAGAAAATGTAACAGAAAAAGGAAAGGACATAACTATACTATGATGTACACTTTGTGGGGGTTCGAATCTTATTATGAGTAGTTGAGAAATCAGCATTAACCTTCTTAAAAAAATTATGACGTACAACATTATTTGCAAATATTCAAACTCGATAGATTTAATTAAATTAAAATACTGTCGAATTACTAAATTATATCATTAATTTTGATGACTGAGTAAAATTACTTGAACAAAAAAGCCATAATGGGATTAAGAATTTGACACCAAACGACATTGACATACACTTGAAATAAAAATCCCAATGGGAAAACCCACATTACAACACTCAACAACAAGAAAACTAAACAAACTAACACGACATACACAAGAAATCAGTCAACATAAAAGAAGGAAAGAATTAATTAGTTCCTCCGAGGACGCCCTTGAGCTTCTTGATCTGCGCGACGTCGAGGAAGGTGGTCTTGGCGACGAGCTCCGTCGGGAAGTCGTTCTTAAAGAGGGCGAAATCCGTAATCTGGAGGCCTGGATTCTGGCTGCTGAAGCTCACGAACCCTAATGCGGGAGATTTACCAGCATTTATCTGAAAATGCAGAAGCCCCTGAGGGAATACCATAATGTCCCCTTTGTTCAGAGTCTTAATGTACACTTTGTTGTCGAAAGATGATATCAGCCCCGCTGTTATTGTCCCCTGAATCAATCCAGGCCCAACTCCAAGGTTAGAAAATATTGTTAGTCACTGTGAGAATCTCAAGTTTCGAATTTGTATTACTTCGTTTGAAAAGAAACAGATGAGTCTCTAATATTATTAAATTATTTTAACGAAGACCCTGAATTGTCATTCTGATTTCCGACCACTCTCACCGGAAAGACTAATGAGGGCATTAGAGCCTTTTTTTTTTTTTTGTGCTTTTAAAACTTATGGGCTGAAGTGACACTAATTAATTAAGTCCAAACTTCAAGAACTAAACATGACACTACCCGTAGTATATACATACTTGAGATAAGTTAATATAATTCATACAGACACAAAAAGAAAAGAAACAATAAGGTCAGTTAGTAGTTTCCTTGCCTGAATCACCACAAGAATCTCCGACCCGGCGGGGTGAGTGTGCAGTGGAATAACTCCGCTCACGGCGAGGTCAACCCTGGCGAGGGAAATGCTGAGGCCGTTAACGCCGGGGAATTGGCCGTCAAATGCAGGTGTGACGGCGGCGCCGATGATGTTCGTGGTGTTTCCGGTGGCAGCAAGGCCATGGTAGACGAAGTCGTTTTCGGTGACTTTGGCGACAGGCTTGCAGGGGTACCCGGAGGGGGTGTTGGGATGGGAGAGGTCCCCCACGCAGAAGTCTTGGACGAGGGCATCGGTGGTGGCGGCGAGGAGGAGGGAGAAGATGAGGAGAGAGACCGAAAGATGATGCATTTTCGGGGATTGTTAGGGTCTTGTGTACTGGGAGGTTTTGGATTTGTGGATTGGGATTTTTTGGTGATAGGGTTATAAATAGAGTGGTGTCTTGTGCATGCATGGAAACGACGGAATTTTCTGGGCTGTGATGCATGTGACCTCATCTTGTTTTTACATAAGAGAACAAAATTCCTCTTTTGCTTAGAAAATGAAGTTTAATAATTCAAAAGGTGAATTGTTTTCAACTTTGATCTCTAGTAAAGCTACACGTACATAATTAATTTACTGAAAATTTTAGCATGTGCTGTCTCGATCAAACCCGATCAAAGTTATGAAAAAGTGTATTAAAATTTATTAACTATTTAATTAATTAATTTACCTAAATTTTAATTTCATTAATCACATATAAAATAATTTTTCCCTTATATTGTTTAATCCATCGAATCTAGAATTAAGCATAATTTAGAATGCTATTTTAGTACAAGATTATTGATTATTATTATTGTTAATTATTGCTAGCATTACACGATGATATATATTTAAGAAATTGAAAAGTAGTTGAAAACTCGCGAGTGGAGTCAAACTGCCAAATTAATGCAAAACTTTTCCTAATCACGCATCGGAAACTAGTTCACCATTTCATGTCATGTACAACGGTGCTCCGTGGTTCTAGTAAATGGATAATTAATAAAACCAAACCTCTTTTGTACTGTCAACCCTAATTTTAATTTTATCTAATGGTATATATAACTAATAACTATATATGTATATGGTATATAACTATAGTCTATATATGTATATACACTGGTCCTAACAACTGTTTTCAAGTTAGTCATGTCATTTGCAACTTTTGGTATAGTCTGATGTTGAATATCACAAACTAAACATTCTTCTTGAAAGTCACATAGGATATATGGCGAATGTACGCCTAATATCTCTTAATTTCTATGAAAATTTTCAAATCACGTCTTCAATCTTTATCAATAACACAAAGTGAATCTCATGGTTTCATAAAGGAAATATGGAAACAACACGATATGAATATAATAAAATTAAATTTTTCTTAAAATTTCACTTGAAAAGTGCTCGACAAGGCGTTCGACATTATACGACACAACAAAATTATAATTTTTAAAAGTATTCGTGTGTTACAACTTCCAATGGTATATATATGAACCAAACGTCAAGAGAGTAATCTATAATTTCATCAACCGTGGATGATATATAAAATAATTAGTAGAAATCTTAAACAATAATATATATTAAAATAAGTTTGTGTCATACATGTATCTAAACCAAACCAAGACAATCTCAAAGTGATATTTTCAAAAGAAAAAATCTAAAGAGTGGTCCATGAATTTGATGATGGGATAGCCTTTACAAAAGGGGGGCAAAAGAAGACATGAATATCTCTGCAATTCAGCTTGTCATTTGGGAAAACTAATTCTGAAAATCAAATGTGTGGATCTCAGTCTTTGCTAGCTTATCCTCTACGGCCTTTTGGGGATGCTTCTTTTATGGAGTATAATATTATATGTTTTAAATCTCAATTCTGGAATGTATGCTATGCTATTTTAGGGTTTAATGCATTCAAATTCAGTATTTTTATTTTTCTGTTACTAATGTTCAATTTTGTTAGGGTCTAGGTCACATGGTGTGAATGCGGAAGCAGATACTGACTGTGAGTGTGAATGCATCAGAATGCAAAAGTTTAACAAAAGTTGAGTGTCGTAATGCTTTAAAGTATTTAATAAAAAAATATTTAAATAATTATATATATATATATATATATATATATATAATATAACTTTATTTTATGTATAGTTTCAAATAAATTTTAAGAAATAATATAAGAAATTAGTTTTACTTTGAACTATATTATTAATAATTTCAGAATTATTTTCTTAAATATGAATTCTTTCAATTTTCTTTAATATTATTTATAAAAATTATCCAACATGTATATTAAGTCCCATGTATATTAAGTCCCATCTTTCTCAAAGTCTTAAAGTGTTAATTCCTTTTGAAGATGGAATCAGAATCCTTCTGCATCATGAACCAGCAGAAATTGGAATGCTTCGATGGAAACAACTTCAGCCGCTGGCAAGACAAGATGAAGTTCCTGCTTACCGTATTGAAGCTGACCTACGTTCTGGACCCCAATCTACTACCAATTCCAGAAGATCCTCTTATTCCTCAGCAGCCCATAGTCGTGGATCTGCCTACTGCAACAGGCGGTGCTCCAGCCAATACCACTCCAGCAGGTGGGGCTCCTCCTGCTAATCCTACTACAGCAGGCGGCGTTCTTCCTGCCAACACTGCAGGAGCAGGTCCCTCCAGGAACGCTTTGCAGATTCACCAGGAGATTGTGGAGACCATTCAGCAACAATGAAGGAAAAGGGCTGAAGATGAAGAGTTGGCTCGTGGTCACATCCTCAACACGCTCTCTGACAGGCTGTATGATCTATACACAAACGTGAAGTAGCCGAGAGAGCTTTGGGAGGCCTTGGAATACAAATACAAGGATCCTTAAGTCAGATCAAAATGGTCCCAGCACCCCATTTATCTACTCGTACTTTGCAATAGAAGAAAATCCTAATATATAAACACTTTTCTTTTTTAATATAATAATATATCATGTATTCATTCTAGGGATGACAACGAGCCGAGCCGGCTTCGGCTCGTAAGCCAGACGAGCCAAGCCGAACCAAGCCCGAACTCAAGCCCTTTGAGTCTTGGTTCGCGGCTTGTGAGCCCATTTATTTAATTAAAAAAATAATTTTTAAATTTTTATATATATAAATATTTTTAAAATATGTAATATTATACATATATTTATTAATTTTTATACAAAATGAATAAAAAAGTAATATATTTATTATATATATTCATTTA
>JBBMKE010000002.1:15696516-15706551 GCA_037834125.1 Lippia alba | reverse complement strand
CGGCGGGTCATGACCAATTCGGATAAAATTGGCATTGTTTTGCGAAAATTTTGGAGATGTGGGGTAATTTTGCAATCATAAAAGATACAGTACCAAAACGGCGAATTTGGGGGAGTTGGTGTACCAAATTTGCAATTTTCCCAATTTATTTGTTTTGCTTAATTAACAAAATTGTAAAACTATTTCGATTTCTTTACTTGTGCACCAAAATCCGTAGTTCTATGAATTGCTAGTTTAAATTTTAAGCTTCGTTTGCTATTTTAATTTTGAAGGTTTCCAATCCCTGAATGATATCAACAAAAGTAACAATTACACAATATAGTAGGATAGTTTGATTTGTACTTAAATTGAAGGATTTATACTTTATAGTAATAGATTCGTTGCACTTGTGTAGAGAATTTTCAAAAGCGATAATTACTGTTGTACAAACTACAAAATCACCTATTTACAAATTCTGCCAGCAATATTGAAGTGAAAATAATTATTCCAAAACGTCCTTCATCACACGTAATTCTTGTGAAAAAATAATGAGAAACATTATAGTGCAAGAGCAATTAACTATTCAATAGGAGACTTTTTGATTTGCCAGATAGAGTTTCGTAAATTTAATTTGATCAATGTGAATAAATGGAATTAAATATCATTAATTAAATTGTATATCATATATGTTAGAAAAAGATAACTTATTTAATTGTGGTGTGATTTAATTTCATCTTTTAGAGTGCGTTAAAAATTAGATATAATTTTTTGAAAAGTGCCAAAACAAGATATTAACTACTAATCAAATTGAGTGAATGAATAATTATGTATCAAAGACTATTTTAAATAATTTTAATTTATCGTATTGTATTTTTAATATTGTATTTGATACTTTTTATATAAAAAATTTAAAAAGTAATCATATCGTCCTAATTATATCTTATCATATTCATACATTATTATATACATATTCCAACGATCAAAATATAATATTAAAAGTGATTAAGGAGTGCAATTAAACTTAATTCAGATCAATCAGGATGATTGCACCAACCAAGCAGACCCTTGAGTCAAATCAAAATGGTCCCAGCACTCCATTTATCTTCTCCTACTTTCGCATAGAAGAAAATCCTAAAATCTGCACACTTTTCTTTTTAATATAATAATAATATATCATTTATTCATCCGAGTCGAGTGAATCACAAGAACACAAAAATTTTAATTAATTTAAATTGTTGATTAATATTCATAATAATGAGATCTAAAACCTGAACACTACAATTAACCAATTAATTGATGTAATTAATTGTGAATTTAAGACAAAAGTAAGGATTGTTTCAACGTCAAACACTCTTTCTCAGAGTCAGTTTCCGTGTATTGTCGGTGGTGATCCTGTGAAGGGTTGCCTTTTCTCGATTTTCATCTCATTTTCTTGAAAACGAACAACAATTCCTACTATCTCTCTCCGTCTCTCTCTGCTGTGGCCGCCTGAAATCTCTCTCCCTCTCTCTCTCTATATATATCTATATCTATATCTATTCTAAGTGCAAAGCTGTACGGTACATGTACATACAAGAGTTATGTTGGACTGTTCTACACATCAACTATCAGCGCTTGATTGTCATTTAGCTTAAAGGTGAGTTCTTAGCCTCCTTTTTAAGGAAAAAATTTAATATTTTTGTGATTACCCTTTTTGATTTTCCTTGTTGAACTTGCTTGATTCTTGCTTTACTTCATCTGGCTGTATATTTCTGTTTACTTCTGAATTTTTATGTCGGGTTTCCCGTTTTCTGTTTTGGGGCCAGTTTTAATTGTGTTTTTACTTCTTGTTTTTATAGTATGAAGGTGGTTGCTTTATGCTGAAATCTTGTGAATTCGGCCGATTATTTTGTTAATTCACTTTCCCAAGGTGAAAAGTTGTGATCGTTTCCTGAAGCAAGTAAGTTGCTTCACAAAGTTGTGAAGTTATTTCCTTCATTTGGACGCTAATTTGTTTAATTTTATAAAATCTTGTGCTCAATTGTGAAAAATACCTAGCATAAGCTCACACAGAGAAAAATCTTGCCGTAAAATTTTCTAAGTGTAATTTCTGATGCTTTAGATTGCAGGACTGAACAATCAGTGTTATTGGGCTAAATTACAACCAGTCACCAAGATTTGTGCTAATTACAATAACTCCCCTTGTTAGATGGAGAAAGGCGACGAGTCGGGAAGTCCTAGTTGGAGTGCATCATTGTTGATCCAAACAACTGAGGATGTTGCTAGAGCTGTTGCTGCTGCTGTTCATTCAACTCGGCCTTCAGTTGTGTACTCATCGAAAGATGAAAGTGGGAACCATCTTCGAAGACTCCAAGATCGTGTTTCGAGGTTACTAAAGGGCTTTTCCAGTTCTCCAGAGGTCAAAAGTGGACCCTACAATCCCGAAATACTGACAAGTCTGAAACGACAATGGGCCAACTTTCAATTGCAGTCTCTGGTAGGCAAAGATTTTCTCCTTTGTGTTGATGTATGGGTTGTTATTATTTGTTGTGGGATGAATAGGAATGTGTGGGAATTGATTGGATGAAGTTCACTAAGCTAATTTCCTTAAAGGTTGATTGCATCGGCAGCCTCCTTAATGAAATGAAATTACACAAACTTCCGCTCTCAGTTTCAAAATTACAAAAACCCCCTTTTGGTGATCGAAATTTTATCAAAACTGGATAAGGTATTGATTAACTTGGATATAAGTTATAAAGGAATACTCACTTTGCAGAATAAAAGATGACATATTTGTACAACTGATTGGAACTGGATATAATTTTTACCATTTCTTTTTAAAAAATTGTAAATTCTGCCTTAATAATTGCAAATCACTTATTCTGCTGCCGTTTGTTTTGTATGTCGTTATTGGTCTAAACCTTAATGTTTTCTCTGTATTTTATATGGAAGTTTATTTCCCTGAGATTTTCATGTATCATTATACTAATCAAGTTTGCAGGATCACAGAGTTTGGAAGGAGCCAACAAAGCTCTTTGAAAGCATGGTAGTTGTGGGACTTCCTCCTAATTCTGATATTCAAGCACTTCAAAAATTGTATTCTGCTAAAAAGCTTGACGGCTCAGGAAGATTTCGTGCTACCCTTAATAGTCAGCAGTCTCGTGTCGAACCTAATCTTGAGCCTCAGGTGCTTCTCTCCTTTTTTTTGTTTCTTTCTAATTCTTTATTGGTTGCCATTATTTTTGCTCAAGATTTAATGAAAATGGCAAACAATCTTGTGTTTTCTAATCTTTGCAGGTCTTGTTTGTTTACCCACCAGAAAAACAGCTGCCACTCCAATACAAGGACCTTCTTTCATTCTGCTTTCCTTCAGGAATAGATGTACGTCGACGTGGCCCCTTTTTTGCCTTTTGTAGTATAAGTTTATGTTCCATTTAATGTTTATTGCACTGTTTTTCTTTCTTCCTTTATTTATGCATCTGATCTCTTCTTCATTTTCTTGGTGTGGTTGATTTTCTAAGACGTCCAGAAAATAATTATATTTTTCCCCAATTCTTAAGAGGTCTTGTATATCTAATGGATTTACGGGGATCTCGTCTTTATGTTGAGCTTCTAATTTTAATGCTTGATACCAGGTTAATGCTGTTGAAAGAACTCCATCGATGAGTGCATTGAATGAGATACTCCTGGGACAGGTAATTGAAGGGTTTAATTTGAGTATATGCTAAAGCAAGAAAAGGGGATTTAAGTTAAATAGTAAAAAGTTTGTTGAAATCTTTCCCTTTACCTTGCTGACCCTCTTTTAAATATTTATTTTGTGCTATATTCGCAGGAGCATCTCAAACAGAACGATCTGTCCTTTGTTTTCCGACTTCAGGTCCTCCCTCTCTCTCTCTCTCTCACACACACACACACATTCACTCACTCACACATGCACACACATACACAAATACATACATTCATTCACACATGCACACAAATACACACGTACATACATTCACTCACTCACACATGCACACACATTTGGAGCTTGATTTTTATTTATTTTTTACTTTCCATATCCAGGTAGCTGATGATTCAACTATTTATGGCTGCTGCGTATTGGTTGAAGAAATCATACAAAAGCCATCCGAATTAGTTTCCATTATTTCAGATGGTCAGCCTCTTTCCTCGACACAAAACCGCCATATTTTAACCACACGACGTTGTTATTGCATTCTTTCCAGACTGCCATTTTTTGAGCTGCATTTTGGCGTATTGAATAGGTCTGTAATTATCTCTTTCTTTAAACATGAAAGAAAGCTACTGTTCTTTTCTTGCAATCTAGGGATGTTTTTCAATCTTTAACATAAACAAGTTTGTTTGAAATCGTTTGTATTTCGCTTTGCTATTTGTAGTATCTTCATAGAAGAAAGGTTTGAACGTTTAACAAAGCAGATAAGTAACTTGGATATGGAGTCACCTTATGGCTGTGATGTTGTCGAAATTCTGGATGAAAAAGCTGCACATTCATCAGTGGAGGATGGAATTGTTGAAGCTTCTCAATCAAGCCCAAGTGATTCTATCGCTGGAAGAGTGACAGACGATATGTATGAAAATGACAATTTTACCCCCAAACAGTCAATGGAGAAACGCTTTCCTAATGCTGTTTTGCCATTGCTACGCTATCAGCAAAGTGAAAGCCCTGAATCTTCCTTCAGGTGGATTATTCTCTATACTTTTGCTCTACACTGCTTATTTTTCCTCAGAGTATAGCCAAAACGAATTTATTATCTGCTAGTGCAGTTTTCAGGACTCTCCAAGTGAAGATAGGCATTTCAGAAGTGATGCTGAGGAGGCGGAAACAGAAGAGGCATCGTCATCGGGCCAAGATATATTCACTGAACATAGAGATATACTTGAGTGGGCAAAGGTCGTAAGTTATTTAAATTTGTAATCACATTAACAGTTATCTGATTGCATTATTAAAATTCGGTTTGTTTGGGGAATATGGCGAAGAAAATAAATTACACTCCGTACTAATGTTTGGTATGTATACTTGGAAAAATGAGTGTTATGTGAATTATGTCCTCTTATTCACTTAAATCATTTAAAGAAAAACAATATTTAACACATTTATCAAGCGTAAAAATGTTATTTCCATTACATGAATTTTCAATTATTTGATTCCTATTCTTTGTTTATCTTTCAATCCAATATCAGTTAACGAAATATTTTATTCTTCCACCACTTGCCTTTTCAGGCAAACAAGCATGGATCCTTGCAAATAATATGTGATTATTACCAATTATGCTGCCCAGCACGTGGCTTAACAATCAAGTTCCACCCTTTGGATCACCTGCAACCTTTAGAATATCATAGACCTGATGAAACAGCGTTACACATTGCTGGATCGACAGTCGATTTAAGATCGTGCAAAACGAGTCTTGAATTAGTGGAGGTATTTTACATACTTTAGTTTGACCAGCTCTTTTGTTCCTTAAAAGGGTCTCACTTTTTCTACTTAGGAAATGCTCTCCCCCCCCCAACATAAAGATTTCAGGAATTTTCTCTTTCTTGAAGGTAGCAGTTTTAAATGTTAATACTGTTTTTTCTTCTCTTAGGCCCACAATGCACTTATGGTGGAGGAGGAAGCTGCTGCATTATCAATATGGGCCATTTCTTGTTTATGTGGCTCCCTCCGATTAGAGCATGTATGTTTTTAGTTTTTTCTGAATTTAGTTTAATTTTTCTTATTAAGTTTAATTTCCTTTCGTGCTGTTTTTAATTTCTGCTATATATATATATATATATATATATATTTGATATGACAATTAGTTTATATATATACTGATATTATCATAGTAATTTGCTTTTCGATTTCCTATATGTATATGTATGTATGTATAAGTATATGCATTATGTTATTATTTATTTCAAATGATGTTTACAGGTGTTGACATTATTAGCCGGAGCTCTACTGGAGAAACAAATTGTGGTTGTTTGTTCAAATTTGGTAGGTGTTGTGCCAGAACTGATTCCAATTTACTAAATAATTTTCATATCAATTATATGCTCCTTGCATCTTTGTTATGTGCGTATCTTTTTCTCATTTTTGGATAATGTTCATCATCAAATTGTTACGGAAGAAAGAACCGGATTTTGATAGAATTTGTTTTCTTTTGTTGGTTCTTTTTCAGGGAATTTTATCTGCTATAGTTCTGTCAATTATTCCCCTTATTCGACCTTATCAATGGCAAAGCTTGTTAATGCCAGTAATCTTCTTCTCATCTCTATTATATTATTAACTCATTGTGGCATCCTTTTTCGATTTCTCATTATTATTTGACAAGAATCTAATTGCAGGTTTTGCCGAATGACATGTTAGACTTTCTTGATGCACCTGTCCCATTCATAGTGAGTTTCTTATATCTTATGAATTAACTGTCACACAATATTTCAAGAGTTTCAGAAGCCCCTCACTTTAAATACTTGTACTATGCGATTCTGTTTTTGGTCTATTAATTATATGATGAAGTCCCTGTACTGATCTTAAATAGTATAGAAAACAAACATAATCATCTTAAACAGTTTAGGACATATAAGTATCTTTCTGAGGTTTTTTCGTTTTTTTGATGAGTAGGTAGGTGTGAAGAACAAGACAACAGAAGTGCAATCAAAGTTAACAAATGTTATTCTAGTGGATGCAAATAAAAACCAGGTGAAATTGCCGTCAATACCACAGCTACCTCAACATAAAGAGCTGTACTCGCGCCTTAGTCCTTACCATGCAAAGCTCGTGGGAGAAAGTTATTTGGCCAAAAAGAGACCAGTTTATGATTATACCGAAGAGCAGGTTGTGGCTAAATCAAATCGCTTTTCCCCTTTTCTAACTTAATATTTGACTTGAGATTACACTTGATCCTGTTAATTTTAGTAATAGCAAATTATCAAAGCTAAAGAAACCTTCTACATTTCATCATTTTCAATATATAATATGTTGATAACATGTTTTCATTCGTTATTTATAGGTTGAGGCTGCACAAGGCTTTTTAGGGGTATTGCGGTCTTACCTGGATTCTCTGTGTTCCAACCTTCGTTCTCACACTATCACGAATGTTCAATCAAATGATGATAAGGTATGTTTTGTTCGAAAATATCAAGAACTTGATGATAATTTATTCCGCGTCAAATTTAGCTCTAGGAATTTGATTCTGAGGCAAATCTCCAGTAGTTTCTATTATTTCTCAGCTTAGCAAGTTTTATTTTCAAAGTCTTAGTAGTCTCTCCCCTTTCTGAAGGTTTTGTGTTTGAACCCTTCTTACTTACACTAAATATAAGTGTATGAAATATATAATACGTCAATGCTCAGGTATCATTGCTGTTGAAGGAGAGTTTCATCGAGTCTTTCCCCAGTCGAAATCGACCTTTCATGAAGGTGCGTTCCGTAGCACTATAATCACTCATACTTAATTATTTTAGTTGAAAAATATGTGTACTTTGTTGTGGGATTGTTACATCTTTTGTTTTTATCCATTAAAAACTTCGTCCCCAGTATCTGTACCATATGTAAATAGCTGATGGGCGTTAAATGACTAGCTTTGGACTTTCTGTCATATACCTACATACGACCCTATTCCCCTCGTATATTTTTTCCTCTTTATCCTTCAAATCTATCTTATCCTACATAATTTTATAATCATAAATTTAATAACTATACTGAAGATAGTTAAAAGATGTACATTATATTGAAAAAAATTAATGAGGATAATTGCACCAACATGCCTTAAGGTATGAACTAGTTACACGAACCTCCCTTGAGTTTTGGAAAATGGCTGAAACATCCCCTATAAGACAGATAATATTACATCCATAAAGTGTATGAACGTCCTAATATAAGTGTTTTCTGTTAGAGTTTTCTAACGGCAGTTCGCAACTATGAAATGTCTCCATAATTTCCCGACCCGCAGGGGAAGTTTGCGTAATTAGGCTGTATATATATACTGCACATTCTAACATCGTATTTTCCTTGTTATGTATCGGAACTCCAGCTTTTCCTGGACACGCAGCTCTTCTCTGTACATACAGATTTTGTACTCTCTTTCTTCCAGAAGGAATAGTCATACAGACATACACCAAAACCTCATGGAACTTCAAATACCTCAAGACAGCTTTGAACAGTTATTGTACCAACACTTGTGACCACATAATGTACAGAATTTGGGGGACAAAACCATCAAATGTAATGTTGTGTGTGAAAAATGAGGATTCTTGCAAAGGATTCCTCAATTATTGCAACATGTTACCATTTTACTGTTCCTATATTTATGTCCAAATGGTGTGAAGGAAATGGCATCGATTGAAGGCCAAATGTATGTATGTATGTCTTCCCTCTGACAATAATTTATTGCTGTGGACACCATGGAATGGAGCTTGCTACTTAGGTTGCAAAAGAATGGCAAGAAACTAGCTTGAGTTTGGTTCGATTAAACTCGATCAGTTACACGGCGGCCTATGCTGCATGAATATATACTTTTGAAAATGTTATTTTTGTTGTGTTGTATCGTGTTGGTACTCATCATGTTTTGAATTTTAAAATGAAATCTGAATTAGGTATGTATCACAATGTGTCGCGTATACGTGCTATGATCGTGTTCGTGCATTATATTGTAATCACAATGTTGCCTAGGGTTTCTACCTCCCAAAAGCGAGGCTTATAGCAAAATTCGTTTAATCTTATGATGCCGTAGTTTCGAAAATAATATCTTTGGGTAACATGAAACAACTATGAAGAGAGGAGATAGTGAAGGAGAAAATACACGTGTTATAATGATTTTTTTTATTTAAATTTAATGGAAATCTTGGATATATTATCCAATACAAATATCTCATATGATGTAAATAATATAGTAAAGTAATATTTTTAAAGAGTTTCGTGCTATATACATATACGGCACACCTAGTGGAGAGTACTTGGAAAAAGATAAGAGAAGCAGCACAAACTCAAATTAAGAAATAGAAGACAAATGTGAGTGGAGAGTTTAACAATAAGACATGCATGTTACTGCGAAAAGTAAGAGAGCTGATGAAAAGTAAAAGCAGCGAAACCGTACCATCTCTCATGCTCCACCAACCGCACCACCCAAACTGATAACTCTTATTCTATGATTCTTATTCAATGTTGCACGAATATTTTGTAAATATATTATTTTATTATATTATATCATGTTGGATATGTGTATTCGACGTTAGTATAAATTTTTTTAACAAAATCTGTATTTATTTATCGTACTATGTCCGTATCGTCATATCTGTATCCGTGCATCATAGCTATTATTATATAATTTTTCCCTTATCAAGTTATAAATGTTGTGGTAGGTTATTTTGTTGATAATATACTAATTTAATTAGATTGAATTTGAATATGAAGTTATTGTTAGTATCCGACTTAAATCCCCAATAGGATGTACAATAGTGGTTCAATGCCATAATACCTTAACGGGTTGGAGGAGTATTATTCTTAAGCTTGATATAAATTTTGAAAGTGGGCTCCTCGTAGACTTAAGAATACACATCTCTTCCATTAAGTGAACTCTTTGTAAACTTGTGACAGATACATCTCCTCCTTAACGAATCAGTGAGTACCTGATTTACATTCTCCGATTACTTCATCAAATTCAAAATCAACTGCCTTTAAAATTGGAGATTCTAACTTTTCTTTCTTTTTTTTTTTTTAACAAGAAAATATCTACCATTATTACATTGAGAAGGCATCTTCCACAGGGTTACAATAGGCATTTCCTCAAAGTCCAAGCCACCTAAATACTTCCATTATTTTCACAAAAATACATGGGCTTTTCTTTTTATGCACATTTTACCCCTCGGTTTTTCACCACCCCCTCTGCTTTAGTTTATGGATTTCCGTATTCATGTCAGAGACAGGAGCTGCCAAAAAGGCAGCATTGCTGCAGAAAATTGGCAGCAGATGCCCACAGAAGAGAGCTTGATAATACATGCTCATAGGAGAGAGACAGGCACAACAGGTAGAGGAGAGAGAAAACACACACACACACACTCCACTATGTGTGTATGTATATG
>JBBMKE010000002.1:15665091-15679712 GCA_037834125.1 Lippia alba | reverse complement strand
CTGAAGCAATACAAATTCAGGAAGGACATATATCAAACCAAATTGGTACATGCCCATAGTACAACACTTGGTACAAAAGTAAACCAATATAGCTCCTCAAACATGTAGCCAACACAGACAAAATGTGAACCTCTATGATCTATAACATCTACAGCAAGCTGTCAAATAAGTAAAAAGAACAAGGTCAATAAAAGCACAGGTGTACATATATCTTGTTTTTGCGTCCAGTTCTTTTCAGAGGAAGGCAAATTGCCTACTATCAATATCAAGTTAAACCTAATACCATTCCACCTAGTACCTCTTTTCAACTTCCAATTGCGAATCATCCTCAATTTTCCCCTAGGAAATAAGTTTTAAAGCAACTCACACCACCATGTAATAAATCATTAAACCAGAAAAAAAAAACATAATTCAACCCAAAACTTAGATTTTATCACACAGTCATGCAAATAGATGCTGCATGATCCCAAAAAAGGACACCTCGGCATTTTCAGGTTGTAAAACTCTTCAAGAAGCAATGCTCATCTAGACACGCAATTCAAAGCTTATTTGAAACGCCTGCTACGCTTTTACCCCAGAAACGCACACACCCAGACACAAATTAGAGAAGGAAACAACAATAAAAACGCTGTATAGGTCACATGAAAAGAAAATTATTCCCACTCACAGGTACATAAAAGATAAACCCCTGAGCAAACATAAAATTCAACTCGAAAAGCTCAACTTTTTCCCTGAGACACATCATTATACCATCAAAACACATACGAACTATTCAAATTCTGGACATGCACGATACAAACTTATGATAATTACAAGCAGACAAACATAAAAACACTGCGGGGAGGTAAGCATACTGCAATAATGAGCCAGAGATCGAGTGGAGCTTGCTCCGCTTTGAGAATGTCGAGAATGTCGGTGGCGTCGCGGGGAAGTTGATCGAGCGCCACCCTCACCTCCTCCTCTGAATTCTGAACTGGTATGTACACACACGCCATAACTCAATGAATCAATTTACCCTAAATTTCTAAACCCTTTTCCGGAGAGGACACTCAATTCGATCGATTGAAGAAACCCTACTACTCCTCCGAATTGGGAGATTGAAGCTGCGTAATTTGTGTATGAACTATTGAATCACTGTGATTGGGTTTAGTGGAATTGCAGGGAGTTAATTGGTTGATTTAGAAAAATATTTCTCTGGAATTATAATTATTCTGGTTTTGGGGTCGACTTGTGGGCAGATGGGGAAATTTGGGGGAATTACTGTAATTCTAATTCAATTTTGGGGGGGTTTTGTGATTATAAGTTTTATTGTTCAGTCATAACTCTACTATGGGTGGAACAAAATTAGAATCGGACCACTATTATATAAAATTTTCTCAACTAATATTAGTCGTAGTTGAATAGGATCAGAATTCCACCATTAAGATATAAAGTTTTCTCTAATAATTACTTGTATTTTTAAAGGCTCAAAATCTCTAAGTTAGCTAACATAACACCGATTAGTCAAGATATAGCACATTTATACACAATTAATTATATTGCTATTATAATAATTTATATTAAGATGTATACGATCAACAAATAATTATAAGATAATTAATTTGAACTAGTAATTCTGACACCCTCGTTGCGTGTGCAAATTATAATTTTTTTTATGTAAAATATATTTAAATTAATTCTCTTATATTAATATATATATTTTATCAGTATTTTTAATAAAATTATTGAATTAATATAAAAATAACATAAAAGCATAAAATATCAAACAACACTATTTTTTTTAAAAAATCCAAAAGAAAAGAAAAATAATTGAAATAAAGTGAGAGAGAAAAAAAGAAAAGATAAGAAAATGTAAGAGAAGAAAACGATAAAAGATAAATAAATAGAAAGGAATAGGGAAAATTGTAAGAGAAGAAAACTAAAATTTAAAAAAAAATTAAAAGAGGACACAAAGAGAACATATTTACTTATCGCACTTAATAATATAGTATAGATTAAGATATTCCCTATTATAACTTATTATAAATCAAACCATATGTTGAAAAAAAAAAATCTAACATTAAACGAAGTGAAATGAACTTTTATTTGTCAACTACAATTGCTACACCTCTCGTGCATGAATCATAAATAATAATTATCATATTTCAACAATATCAGCAATGCACAAAATATGTATTCATGCATTAATATTAATATTGTTAGAAGGGATTAGATCCAAGTTGGTCACATTTAGTGTGACTTAATATATCATTCGATATTTGAGATTAACTAGTTTCAGCTCTTGCGAGTTAATCCACAGTCCGACCATAGCCCGCACTATCACTATCCAAAGTCACGTATTACATTTTAAGGGTGGAGGTGTGATTAACTTGAGTTAAAATGTCTTTCTTTCTAAAAACTTTTTTAATATTGCTCCTAAAACCATTTATCTCTAGGTAAATTAATTCGTCATAACTGTCACTCCTCACCGTCTCCTTGATAATCACAACTCAGCGATAACTGGGATGCAATATTATAAGTATGTATTACTTTATACAAATTTTAAATATAAATTATTTACTACCTAATAATATTTGGACAGTTTTACTTCATCAGATAATTTCTCAAATTCTCTACACTCAACAAATCCAAATAAATCCTCAAGTCCCCTTTATAAACATTACAACACAAGATAACGTAAAAACAACACTTCTTGATGGTAAAAAGACCACCTTATTTCTCATCCATACTTTCTACCACAGTTACAATAACATGCCAAAACTACTAACTAAATTTGGTGCAACACAACTTGAGCTCCATGCTGCGGTTGAAGCGTCATAACCGTATGAGGAGCATGCGTATACGAGGCCGAGAGCTCGAACGCGAAATGTTTCAGTGTCATGGCCAATGCAACTTTTGCCTCAATAGTTGCAAAATTTTGGCCTATCCATTTCCTCAGACCCCATCCGAATGGAAGGAATGCGGCCGGATCCTTACACGCCTTTGAAACCCCCTCAGAGAAGCGTTCAGGTTTGAACTCTTGCACGTCGTCACCCCATAGGTCTGGATCGCGATTGACTAGCATTATGGGTAGTAGGAGGTCTATTCCGGCCTTGAGATCGATATCGCCTATCTTGGTGTCATTGTGAGCTTGTTGGTATAGCGCGATCACGGGCGGATACAGTCTCAGGACCTCATTGAGAATCATGTTTACCTGCAACCATGTAATAGTGTTAGACTAGACAATGCAGATTGTCCCAATGACAACTTTGTAACACTTCATTTTTTTCTCAAACTATCCTAATTTAACACTAACATAGCACTAGACAGAATTTATATATCACTTGGATGGATGAATATCCATTTTTTCCTTATGATACTTGCTGATCAATATTTGCTTTTAGATTCAAGACTATAATAACATGTGTTCAGCCAAATCTCAAAATATAATAGGGGAGGTTTTTGTAATTTCTCAAAATTGAAGAGAAGTTTCTGTAATTTAGCCAAGTCTCAGCGTATGTCAGTGTAATTATCCCAATACTTTACGAGGTAAAATCTGTGATAAACAATCCTAATAACAAATCGAAATACTCACAGTTTTAAGTTGGCTTATGATTTCAGCATTAGGATCCTTGTCTCCACAGAGTTTTAAAACTTCTTCCCTTGCCTTTTGTTGCCAGTCCTGGTGCATTGCCAAGACAATGACCGTCCATGTTAGCCACGACGAGGTTGTTTCATGACCGGCAAGGTAAAACTGCTTGCATTCTTCCAAGATCTCATCCATAGTCATGCGATAGTTGCTCACACTGACCGGCGAATCATTCCCGGCATTTGATTGCAATAGTAGACTCAGTAAGTTGTCTTCATTTCCTTTGGTTGCCTCCATCATTCTTTTCTTTCCCTCAACTAAGCTTCTCAACATTGAAGTTATCTTCTGGTTTAATTCCTCTCTTCTTTGGTTTTTCTTTGTGGGAATGAATCCGAACATGTTATCGTACATATTAGTATCAGGAACCGGTACAATCTGAGTGAGAATGATGAATATATAAAAGGCCAAATATAATTTAGAAAAAGGGTTTTCTGCATAGAGTTCTCTATGCAATGTCTAATTGTCAGCTAAATCTGTGTCATATTTCAAAAAGTTCAGGAATAATCTGAAATTTGACTTAATTACACAAACTTCCCCTAAAGTTTGAGAAATTACAAAGACTTCCCCGCCATACTCTAATGTTCTGCACAACTTATGCTATGCAAATATTTGGACAAGGAGTTCTTGTAATTTCTCAAACCTCATAGAAAGTTTATTAATTAGGTCAAACCTTATGGCATGTAACATGCTTATCTCATTAGTGTAAAAGGCTTAGTGAAAATGTAAAGTGGTCTCGGTGAATCCTTCAACGATGACGTGATTTTACATGAATCCCGGAATGTGCAGGGTTTGCATGGATTCAATGACCAGCTTTTGCAACTCTTTCTGAAGTTTCAAGATCTCTTTCCCTTCTCGATAATTGCTTCCAAAAGCAATTCTGGAAATAACATTCCCTGTTAATTCCTGCATTTCAGGCCATATATCCACCTCCCACCCCCCTCCATTAGTCATTGATTTCTTCCACTTCTCTACCAACAAAGCTGAGCAATCCACAAATACCGGCACCATCCCCTGTTCCAAGAAGAGCGAAAAGAACAAAAAACGACAACATTTAATATATATAGCTAATCAACCTCATAAAATAATAGTTCTTGATCATTGAGAAACAACAGACAGACCTTGAGCTTCTCGAAATGGAAAGCAGGGTTGATTATCCTCCTGTGAGCAGACCATTTTTCGCCTTGAAGAGCTGTCAATCCTCTTGTCAATATCAGTATGGAGGAATTCAATGAAGGCTTTTGAATGTGGCCTTGCTTATTTGTCAGCACTTCTTTGATCAATTTCGGATCCATAATAGTCAGACTAGGTTTCGTCCCACTCCAATAGAATGATACCTTTCCTGTATTCATGAAACATCCAATTTTAAGGTAAACTGTCTCGTAAAAGTATACATGCTAATTTGTAACATTACATTCAACCGTTAAATCAAAACCTAATGTTTACGATATTACACAAACTTCCCCTGAGATTTGAAAAAAATTACAAACACTTCCCCCCAACATACTCTCAGCGTAACACATGCTTTTACGTTCATGAATTTAAAACTGAACACCAGCCAGTAAGCGGTGATAGCAAAATAGGGTAGTCATAAAAAGCTAATAAGCTCTCATCAATATTAGTCCGACTAGATATAATCTAAAGTCTTTAAAATCATACCTTGAAGTTTAGCGTATTACACAAAACTCCCCCAAGTTTAGAAAAACACTTGGTAATATCATGGGAAGTTCGTGTAATTACGGAAAACTTGAGGGTACGTCACCGTAACTATCCCATTTAAAAAAACACACACATACATTTAGGCACTTACCATATTTTTGAACCATACTATGATTGAAAGGATCCACCCTCTGCACAACCTGATCATGGCCGAGGCTTATCGGCTTCGACCATGCTTCATTTATCTGCTTAATGTACTCTTTAATGTCCCCCATCAAACCAAGCTTGTATGGGCTGCCATTAATTCCCTGCTGCTTTAAGCTCTTCTCAAGCTTCTTCGGCCTCCGCCAAATGAACTCATAAACTTTGAAGCAAAAATAGCTTACACACAGACACAAAGAGATCATTATTATGACATAGAAATGATTTAGATATTCCATTATGAATAGTTGGCTGAGTGTATTAAAGCTTTGATTTTTCCAGAAAAGTACTCTGAGATTGAATTGAGTTAGTATGATTGTAATGGTAAGTGATGGGTTTTATAACGGGTGTTTTGGTACATCTGGTCAAGGGGTGGTGTAATTTTTTATTGATATGAAGCAATTTAGTGAAGAATTCTTTTTTTTTTTTAAACACTTTAGTCAAGAATTCTACATAGTGTGTTTGGTTTCCTTTACAAGAATACTTGTCGTGGGGAAAAAGACATGTGATGGAGCATGCCTGCAGCTTGCTAAATAGTATGCATCAATATAATCATTCTGGTTAATTGTAACAACCAATAATTTAGGCACACATGCGTGTGCAAATAATAAATTATATTTATTTAAATATATATTAAATTAAAATTTTATATTAATATTTATTTCATAATTAATTTTAATATAATTAAAAATAAATATATAGAATAGAAAAAATTAAAAATAAATTGAGAGAAAAAAAAGAAAAAATAATAACTAAGAGATAAATACATATAATACACGTTATATACACGTGGAGAGAGGAATAAAAAAATAAAATAATTCTAGAGTCCAAGAAACCAAAGCGGTGTTATTGCTTAATATAATAATATAGATTAAGAATGATTGCTAATTATTTTATTAATTAAAAGACACGTGGTTCCATAACAATGATTGCTAATTATTTAATTGGGATAATTACAAATTTCTCCACCAGGTTTAATCCTTTTTTGAAAATAAAAACTATAGTTGACAAATTAAAGAAAAAAGAAATTATAACTTATAAAAAGGGGCTTGGAAACACTCTAATAAATTAAAAAAATACCCTACTTTTTTTTTTGGGTACAAAAAATTACCCTACTCATTATTACTTGTTTTTTAAATTTTTTGATTAGGAGAGGTGCTTTTTTTAAAGTTAACCAAAAAAAAAAGAATTAAACTTTAAAGGTTTTCGATTAATAACTAAATATTTATCTACTTTAAGTATAGAAATTTTATCTCTTACTGCCTGATGATCAATGATTCTTTTTGTAGCATATAGTGTACTTCACGCTAAGAAATGTATTTGTGAAAGAATATGTTTTTATTCAACCTCAAGATGGATTGTTCTATAAATTATAAACTCAAAACGTGGAGAGAGTATCTTAAAACAGAATTCATTGGTTTATAAGCTAACGAATATATTAAAAAAAAACTTATCATAATTCATAAAAAACTATGTTATAGCTATTTCCTTTTGTTATTTGAAATTTAATACTTTAAGTTTCTAAGAAGCACCATATTCGGAATACAACAATATTCTAGTTTGAACCATTTTCTTAGTGCAATAGTTATATGTAAAAATTATATATATTCTTCTACTTTGGTAATTATATTATATGAGACTTGAAAAATAAAATTGGTCATTTCTTACTTGATTAGTTCATTTTTCTAAAAAATTATTATAAATTACATAGATAAATTATCAATTACAAGTGACTCAACATAAATTCAAATAACTCGACATATGTTGAGTGTAAAATTAATTTTACGTCGAAATAAAATTGATTATTTTCTTAATTCTTAATTGATTAGTCATTAGTTGATTTAATTATTTAAATATAACTTTTAAGGAGGCTCCTGTAAG
This sequence comes from Lippia alba, assembly GCA_037834125.1. NCBI lineage: Eukaryota > Viridiplantae > Streptophyta > Magnoliopsida > Lamiales > Verbenaceae > Lippia > Lippia alba. The sequence continues at coordinate 15,672,346 of JBBMKE010000002.1, read as the reverse complement.
GCCCAACCAAAAGCCCAAAATTCTTTACCGCACTTTTTATCGCAATTATTTTTCCATTTCTTAATTTTCACTTTATAATCATTATTATATTATTATATGCAAAAAATATTGGCGTCCGAGAGCGTGGATATATCTCCATTGCCGATTATAAACAATTCTCACTGTTTCAGGTACGCCTAACTCTGTTCCCCTCGATTGAATTCAGATCTGAGCATTCTTCTGATCGGAATCTCGTCAATTGGTACTATCACTTCTGTAATCTTGTAATTCAATGGTTTTATTCATCGCAAAACCCCATGAATTTAAGGTTTATGTGTTGTGAATCAGTGGTTTTTCGAATCAATGTGAATTTCTGAATTTCATTTTATTGTGGTGTGTGAATTTGATTTGTAGGACTGCGTTGGTTTACGGCGGCGTGATTTTTGTTTCAGTTGGCTGTATCCGGATACTTCGATCTCCTCGGCCATGATGAATTCCAGAAGGTTTTTGCTCGCATTTCTCTCTGTTTCGAATTTCTATGCCGTATCTTGTATTTAGGCTGTGTAAAGGTGATAATTTTATGAATTAAGTGATTTGAGGGAATATTGAGATATTTATGTGAGGAATCTAGATTTCTGGCATAATTGACACACATTGTTCGACCACAAAGTCGTGTGGGTGCATTCAGCCACTTAATAGTGGATTATGTCACGCCTCTCGAACACCTGTGATTATTTGCAATTCTACCTACTAATGTAGTAGGATTGGTAATATATGGTGCAGTGCTGTTTAATTACCGGAAGTAATCATTTTAGGATTGATAATAGGATTGGTATTTATTTTCTCTTTTATGTAGTTTGTTGGATAAAAATTTGTGGATAGCGATTCAACTAAATTGCATAAGATGGTTAGATGTTAGGTTTAATCTGGTTTCTCGTATGGATAACTGAGAACAGGGAGTTTTGATTAATCCATGTTTCTCACTCAACCTTACTGAGCCTGGGATTTTGACTCTAAATTGAGTGGAAGATAATTTTGTGATGAGAGAAAAATTCAAAAATATACTCAGTTATACCTTCAGTAATTTTTAACCTTAGTTTTGTTTCTTTCTTCTAAATTGTCAGTCTCTGGCTAGATTTATGAGTAACTATGATAAACTAATATGTTCGGACCAAAACAAACACCTAACATGTATGTCGGTATGATTACTTTCAGAAGGTACTTTATCTGCTATATACATTCCGATGACGACCTGCTTGATATATATGTCCCAAAGTCAATAATATGATCTTTGTCTTCAGGGATCGTAATGCAAGATCTGCTCTTTTTGATGGTATTGAGGAAGGAGGTATAAGGGCATCATCTTCTTACTCTCATGAGATTGATGAGCAAGAGAACGATAGAGCAATGGATGGACTATCAGACCGAGTTAATCTGTTGAAAAGAGTAAGTTATATTTCAGGAAATTGTAATTTAATTGTGTGTTTTAATTGGACTCTTTACTTTAGTTTCAGAGATTTTGCTGAAGGTTAGTTGAGAAAGATCATCCGTTCTATTGACGGTTGGATAAGAATTTTGAGAAAACTGTTGGTTATTTGTTGATTGGGAAGTTAAATGAAATCTATTATATTCTATTATTGTTTCTGTGAGTATTATACATTTATTTGTTTGTTTTAGCTTTACATTTGTATGTCTATCTTGATCTTAAATTTGCTAAATATCTTCTATATGCACAATTATATAATTTATGTATTTCATGTGTTAACAATGCTTTTTCATGAACAGTTATCTGGTGACATAAACGAGGAAGTCGAGGCTCATAACCATATGCTGGATAGAATGGTTTGTATCAGTACCCCACATCCCGAATATCTTGATAATACTATATTGTAAACGTTCGTTGCTAATGGCATTTGCTTTCAGGGTAATGACATGGATTCTTCGAGAGGTGTTTTGTCTGGAACCATGGATAAATTCAAGATGGTAAGTTCTACATCATTTCCCTTTCTTTTCAATTTTGTATGGACTTAAGTTTCTTATTTGTGAATCTTCTTGCATCTGTTCAGGTATTTGAGACCAAATCAAACCAGAGGATGTTTACTCTTGTGGCATCTTTCGTGGTTCTTTTCCTTGTTATATACTATCTTACTAGGTAAGGGTTTTGGTGATGGATACTGGAAAACTTGTGTACAACTGGATTGCTCTATCTACTTGTGAAATCACATCATCATTGCTGTAAGATGCCATGTTAAGCCTGTTTGAAAGGTTTGTATACAACATGTACTTGAACACTTGGTTTCCCCATCTTGTAAATATTGATGTTTTTTCATTTAGTTACCTTTATGGTGAAAAGGATTAGCTGATAAAATGGTTGTCTAAATTTTAGATGGTATGCAATTAATTTTGTATGAGCTTTAAGCTGAGAGAGGATGGCTGTTATATAACTAGTTGGTCTAATTTGCATACATGTCAAGTAAGGTTCCAAACACGTATGCCAAATTAAGAGTTGATCCTTTCCTCCAAAATACACTAAACCTCATCACGGCATGGTGAATGGTTTGCTTTGAACAATCTGGAGATAACAAACCTAGGGTATACACTTGATTAAGCATGATATAATTTTCGAGGCATTGAAATTTCTCCAAATCGGCAAAAAGCATTCACGAAGAGATCTTAGCTTCATGCCACCACCCTTTGCAGCAACGTGAAAGCGCTTTACTTTAAGAGGTTCGGTTCATAATAAAGTGAAAGAAGATGTACAGCTTCACCCCATTCGCATTGTTATTAAAAATGAAAGATAAAAGGCTCAAGGGTATATTTATTAAGTGTAATAATACAACATCTAGCCTTCAATTCCTCTAAACAGAACAATCAGAACGAAATTTCTTGAAACATCCCAAACCTCAATTATTTTGATTTTCAAACTCTAAATTGGTGGCTCGTCGCATTTCCTATCCCGGACAATTCTCCAGGCAGTAGCTGTTGAGATATCAAAGCTGGCAAAAGCAACCGGTAATAAAGTGAGCACAAACACAGCAAATGTAACTCGATCAAATTCTCAGGTCCTTCCACAGAAGGCAGTAAACTTTGGAGAACCTAACCTTCCAGAATAAGATACCAGTAATTATTGTAATCTAACATCTCAAATTGGGAATCTCTAACCAAAACCAACTAAGAATGATGAACGTCTTGTCAAATAATGACGCCAAGTTGATGTTAGACTCCTTGTTTTCGGCCATATTAGACAGAAATATACATCAGTTACAAAAGAAAAACCTCTAAAAATCCATTCATATTGGAAGAGAGATTGGAGGAGGGGTAAGTGGAACCAATGTTCAAACACTAAACTGCCATAAACAACTCTAGGAGATATTCACAAGGCAAACTTCTCCCAAACTAAAAGAATTAGAACTACATGCCTGAAACTTACGCAAATTTTATTTGTAATCCGGAATGACATCTTCAACCTAAAGAATCAACCAAAGTACATACTCAAATGAGGATGGTATTGAGCTATCGCATACTTGAACTACTTGAGATGCTTGCCCAGTGGCGAAGACACAGCAAAATCTGGCTGCTAGAAAATGTTTACTCTATGATAGTCTTTTGACATTCCCAAATAAGAATATAAATTTGCATTCGATGTGGTCATGTACCAACCTCAATATTCGACATCAATCCAATCAATTTAAACGAAATACAAACATTTTCATACCACATTGCTTTACTGATCCCCCAAATCACATTCCCAGCCACGCCCCCAGCCGTACCCGGAAATCCACAACCTAAGCACATTGATCTCAACTACAATAACCAATCCACTTCCATTCCAGTTACTACACACACACACACACACAAAAACCATAAAACACATAACGTGGCATTAGATTTCTTTTTCGATTCTTACATCAAACACACTCCATAACAACCAAAGCAAATCCAATTCAAGACAAACAAAAACAATCAAACCAGATAGATTAATCTTACCACTGCTTCGAACCTAAACACCGGCAGCTTGAACTGAAGCTCCCACCACATAATCCAAAGCCAAAACATCATCAACAAACTCCCCAATCTTCTCCTTCTGCACATTCTCCTCCTTTTCAAACTCCTCCAATCCCTCCAACCCCTTGAAAACCCCAATGGAGCAAATCGAAAAACCCTTATTCCTCCCTGGCGAAAAGTTCTCCGCCGCAGTCACCTGCTCAATCGAAGGAATTCTCTCCCCAATCCCCCTCAGAACCCCCAACACCTCATTCCTCCCACTTTCCACCGCGCTTTCCTTCAATTTCAAAACCGTCAATCGCAGCGCCGAATTGGGGGAAACCGCCACCGCACCGGAAAAGTCCTCCGCCACCCAATCGACGGCCATAATGTCTTCGATTATCGGTTTGACGTAATTAGCAACGACATTCACGTGTTCCGGATGCTCGGCGTAGGTGATCAGATCGGATTTGGTCCGGTACCGGGAGTGGAGCATGTGTGTGAAGGTGAGGGAGTTGGACCGGCACCGGGAAACCGGTCCGGCGGAGATGTGGAGGACGGGGTCGAGGGAGGTGAGGCCGTTGAGGTTGCTGATCATGGCGTCGACGGCGGAGGCGGCGGCGGAGGGCTTGACTTTGAACAGCACGATGTGTTCGATGATTTGGTTGGGGTTGGAGTGGGGATCGGAGGTGGAATCGAGAGTCGAGAGTCGGAGATTAGGGGGTTGCGGCGGAGAGAGGCGGAGCTGCGGCCGTGAGAGATGGAGGGGAAGTGAGTGCAAGCTGCGGCTCTTCTCAAGCTCAACATCATTTGACTAAATCAGTGAGGCAGTTGCTGTCTGAAGGTCTTTTTTTTTACTACTTTTGGCATTTAGTACTTTCATATATTTGCATTTCGCATCCTTTGAACTTCACTTAGATCCTGCAATTAATTTATTATTCTGAAATTAAAAGGAAAAAAATATTTAAAAACGTAGACGAGTGTTAAGACGGATTGGACGTATCATTTCCCCCTCTATATAAGAAAAAAGATCTTCGATACAGGAGATATTGCAATTTTGGTGATAAAATAAGATATGAGTGCCAACTATGTATGTGTCAAGAATTACGCTTAAAAAAAAAAAAAACTCATAACGCTAATTTATCATATATTAGGTATACATAAAAACACCATCTCTTTATACAATGTCTAAGATGTATAATTTTCATTATAAAAATAAAAAAGAAAAGATGAAATATCTTATTATCACAAATATCTTTTTGAAAGGACACATATTATATCTTTTTCAAATGGATATAAAACGGTTATTTCACTTTGTTCGTTGCAGTTATATATTTGGCCAACCTCTTTTTTTTGTTTTTGAATTAATATTTGGCCAACTTAAACTTAAAAGAAGTAAGATTTAATATGTGCTTAGATATGAGGAAAGTTGGATTGTGTACTCGAACAGTAAAATTCAGATTACTGAGGATATTATAATTAAACTCGATAACTCGGAGTAACTTTGAATTGCTTGGATAATGTTCATAGCTATAGGATCTTACTATTTTTTTTATTTTCTTTTACACACGTACACCCAAGCGGAGATTCAAATCCGAGACCTCATCCTTAGGAATGAATATATCTAACGCTTGAACCAATCCCTGTTGGCAACTATAGGATCTTAGAAGGACTTGAGAGGGGCATAATTTTTGTGCTGCATGTTTTGGACAACATTCAGATGTGTTTCAAATGGTTAGAATCAAGTTTTAAATAGTAAGATATCCAAATTAATTCGAGTCAGAAATAAACTATTGAACTACGATAATTTGAATCTTGATGCAGTTGTGGTGGGTGATTTGATTGTGTATTGGGAGAAATCACATTAGTTTTTATTTGAATCACAAAAGCAAAAATTGACCTTAAATCGCAATATAAGATAATAATTAAGTTGAAGTATTTTAAAATATCCTACCTATCATGTATGAATACAAATATTATAATAAAAATATACGATATGAATTGTGCTTTGTAATTTTTTTTTATATTTTTCTATAAAAAGTATTTGATAAAATTTTTTAAACATACGACAACATCAAACATTAATACAAGAATTTGCACAAACCTTTGTGGCTCAATTTCTCTTGTTATTTTTTCACTTTGATTTTCGGATTAATGTTAATTAAGTTGAGACTACTTCGTCGTTCTTGCTTGAAGATCCATCTCTTTCTCTTCTTTCGGATTCACATAAAAAGTGACTCCTTTTATCGCTTTCCTTGTGCAATTTCACTTCCCTTTTTCCTCTCGGTAAAAATATAATTTTGTTAATCCATGGAACTGTTGGGTTTCAGATTATGCTGTTTATCATGCGAGGGTCTAGAATTTGCGATTGTTGCCACTAGATTTGGAGGGTTTTCCCTGTAAAAAAGATCAGCAAAGATTAATAACAGGTGGGCAGAGCTTGATTTTATTGTATATGCAAACATCAATGGTAGTGTATCTTGTACGTGATTGGAACTGCTCAAGTTTGATTATGAAGAGAATTTCTCGTTCTAATTGTTACTGTCATGGGCTTTTTTGTTTTTCTGAGTAATTTGTTAATAATCATGGGGATTGTAGTTGATGCATGTTGGTTTAGTGGTCACTGTGTTATGGAATTGAAGTTTGATTTAAGTTAAACACTTTGGTTTGCTTTGATCTGCGAAAATGCATTAATTCCCCTTTTCCAATTTGCAGATGAAAAAGATGTCATTTTTGGCATGGAAATGGGAAAGGTTTAAGTTGAGAGTGTTGTTCTGTTTTCAGCTTACTGCATGCTTTTCTGGGAATTTGAAATAGGATCCAAGTTTTCCTTTAATGGGTTCTTATCTGTTGTAACATTTGAATTCTCAATGTATTAAATTCTTCTTGATCTTTTGGTATGCACCGACTAACTACAAGTGTTCTTAACCTCCTCTGTAACTTTATATGCTTAAAAATGTGGTGTTCCCTTGAATTGATGGTTATCTTATCTTACTGGTAATGAAACCTGAAGTCTTCAAACGGGATCTCGAAAATGTCCATGGAAGATATACCTTTGGGGACTCCTCCTCTGCCTTCACCATTGAGGAATGCCAAATATTTTCAGGTATGCTTGCATTGTTATTTTCTAAACTTCACAGATTCCCGAGAAATTTAATGTCTTTGTAGCTGTTCTTTTTTCCTTAATTTGTTGAAAACCTGTAATATATACAATGCACAGGCAAATATGAGGATTTTAGTCACCGGAGGAGCTGGATTCATTGGCTCTCACTTAGTTGACAGGCTGATGCAA
>JBBMKE010000002.1:15608831-15624650 GCA_037834125.1 Lippia alba | reverse complement strand
ATATATGACCAAAATTACAAAATCATCCCTAAAGTTTATAAAAATAACAAAACGATCCCTACAAAATATGATTTTAACAACAAATCATGGGCATTTTGGGAATGAAATAACGGAACCCTAGGAACCACAAACGGTTCTAAAAAATTAGGGATTAATTTTTAATTTTTAGAAAATCGTAGACTATGCTGTAATTAGACCTAAATGCAGGATTGTTAGATGTAATTTTCCCTTGTGGTAAATTGATCTCAAGGAACTGTAAGCAAAATTTGAAAAATGCAAGGAGTTTAAAAAAAAAAAAAAAAGAAATTTCTAAGACTTGGTTTTTTCAACTACTTACAAGTAAAATGGTATTTTCTACGCTAATTATGATCAATATGGTGTTTTTTTTATGTTGTTAACTTATTCATCTTAAATAATATTTTATCATTCACGAAGAGTAGCTAAAAAACTAACAGATGATACAAATGAACAAAATAAAGCCGGAAAGCTCCTCCACACTTTTCCTGTGTCAATCATTCCTATTTCCTAATATTGAAATAAAGGTAGTGTAATTATATTAGTAGTAAGTCAGCATTTGATTACGAAAATATTCATAAACAAGATTAAATATTATGTTGGAATTGGGTTCTCCATGACTCCATCTGTCCCGCCGCGATTTCACGCACCAAACCGGTCGTTATTATAACATCGGAACGGCGGCCATAGCGAGGCCGTCTCCATTCATTTTGAATCTTCTGTTTTAATTTCGTATTGAATTTTCTATTTCACTTACATACACTTCTCATATGTATAAATAAATAATCGGGATTAATTAACACAAATAATTTTTAGCTTTTATTTCTATCTCAATTTTTTCTCTCCTAATCAAAGTGGAAAAATGAATTCAAAAAGCACGTACCTTTTTGCAAGTGCAGGTGACCTGGATCACCAAAAGTATTCTCCAACTCTAACCAAACATCTCTAGCAGTCGTAAAGTTAACCGCAGTTTTAAGCACACTATCATCGAGTGCTCCCAAAATCCAGCCCTTCACCAGCCGATCAGTTCTCCGCAGAGTATGATCTTTGCTGTCTCTGATCTTTCCATCATCCAAGATGAATTGGAGCAGATCTTGGCTCTCAATGAGGCACAGCATCTGCTCTTTCCATGACGTGTAGTTGTTTGTTTTCCTATCCCCGCGCAGCTTCGACGAGACGAAGTTGCAGACGCTGATCGTCGATAGGTGAGATATTGGGAAAGATTGCTCTTCTTTTGAGCTGGGAGGTAAGGTGGTGCAGAAAGCCATTGTTGAAGCTTGGGTAGGTCTTCTGACTTGTAAGCATATGTAGGATGAGTGAATAATATATTAATATGAGCTTCATCATTCCTTTCTCTCTAATGTGGTATAATGTTCAAATGTTTGGTTTTTATGATCTCGGATTGCACGTAAATTTCTACGTAGTTGGACAACATAAAATTTAGAAATAATTACGCATCTGACTATCCTATATTTAGACATAATTATAATAGAGTTCATTTAAATCAGAAAATTATATTAGTCCATATGAAATTTGTTTAGTTTGATGTCACTAATGTAATTTGTAAAAGTATACTTATACCCCTAAGATTTATATGAGTGTTACTTTAAATATATTATGACTAAAATTACAAAATAATCCCTAAAATTTATAAATATAAACAAAACAGTCTCTACAAATTATGAATTTAACAACACAATCTCTTGAATCATAAATAAATTTAAAAAATATTAGGAGTACTTTTGGAATAATATAACAGAATTTTAACGGATAGAAATGGTTTTCAGCAATTAGAGACTAAAATATAATTTCTCAACTTAGATGGATTGCGTTGTAATTAAATCTAAATGTAGGGTAGTTAGATTAATAATTTCTAAAAAGAATATAATTTTTTTAAATGAATGAATAGTATAACAAATGTATAAGTTCGTTATACAGTAATTACTAATCAGTAGCGCCTCTAAATATGCAACAAATGCTCATCATGCGGTCATTAGCACTTACCTCATATACACTATGCTAGAATTTCCCCTATCCAAATTATACTATTATATATATGATATCTAAAATATATATATATATCAGAACGATATGTTGACCCGTGCAATTTTGAGCAAATACTATTTTTTGGTTTTTTTAAAATAGAAAATTATTCATTAGTTTCTAATTTTTGGAAAAGCTATAGTGCCTGAATTATGTGTATAACTATTCATTTAATATGCGTTAAAATTCTAATTAATTTATTGACATTAAAAAAAATTCTAGAACTCTCAATAATTTTATAAATAGTAAGTCTTATAGATAAATCTTATTCAATGAATTTAATAAAAAGTCATTTATTTAATTTATTTTTCACACTAGTCTCCCATTTTTTGCTCTCGACTCTTACAACGCCAACGTCATTCATCTTCCTCCTCCTTGGCTTCTCTCACAATACACGTACAATTTGATTTGTTTTTCCTATTTTTTGTATTGGAAACCCTTCTGAAACAGTTACAGAAATACAAAATTTATGTATTTGCACGCGCACAATATTGATTATTATGGATGTTAATATCCTTTATTGATTTTTACTTTGTTTTTGTTTACTATTTTTGTTTATATATTATTGTTGTTGATTGTAACATTTTTTTCAACGGTTTTTTATGTTATTTTGTTTAGGGGAGTTACCTTTCATTGTCATGTAATTTCTAATATTTTTCTGTAATTATTTTTGTTTATTCAAAGAAACTTATTGTATTTAACAATTACATTCAAATCAATATTGATATTTACTCTTGACTTGACACACTTAAATAATTCTTGCACAATATATTTTTAAATGTTTTAACAATTATGCTTTTAACTCAAAATATATTTTTGTGGTAGTTATTGCAATATATTTGAAGAAAATTTGCTCGAGTTTAATCGGACAAATCGAATTAACGTTATATGCCCAAGTTTAAATAGTTACAAAAATTTTGTAATAAAATTAAATAGTATTTCACTTAAAGTTATGCTCAAGTTTAATCAAATGATTTGAAGAAATTTTACTTTTAACTTCTATGCGCTTATCCCGATTATTAATCATTCAGAATTTCTTTTGTGTTGATTTCATATTTATAATGTGATATTTACAAGTTAAATTTAAAGAATCGTTATGCAAATTTAGATATTATTATTTTGTATTTGTTTCACTATTTATTTTCCTTTGCCAAATCTACGTTAAAATTATATAAGTGGAGAGATATATTGTTTTCAATTTTCTTTTAATTTACTTTATTCCATGACACCAAATTCTTTAACATTTCTTATTTTCTCTTTTTGCTTCATTTTATTTTAATTTTTGATTAGTAGTTGTTACTTGAATTATTTTAATTTATTTTATGCTTATATAATTTGTAGAATATTTCGTTATAAATATTTATGATTCTAGAAGCGTACACCATATTACAACATTAATAGTTTTTGTTAATATTTGTTTAATAGATTTTAGCTTGTATGACAGTATGAGAGAGCAGAAGAAGTCAGCCAACTAATGCACTCCTTCAGTGTCGAAGCTTACGGTGCTAAAAATATTTTAAATATTAAAAGTAAGTAGGCATAATGCTTCGTGGAGTAAGCAGATGAAGTCAGACGAATAATATTAAAATTGTACTCCACGAAGCATATATTACTGATGACAGTGTTTCTTTACTAATTAATAAACAATCCTTCTCATATTATATTAGCCAACCACCCTAACAAAAAAGAAATGTAAATTATTAGTCATGACGCTAGTTTGGTTTTATAAAATTAAAGCCCTCCCTTTCAGAAACGAATAGTTGAAGATGGAAATTACATTGTTACCTTGCGTTATAATTTAACCAACTTTTTCATCCGAATATAACTAATGACACAAAGACGAGGAGCTGTCCTTTTATTAGTGTTTAATGAAATAAATATTCTACACTACAGAAGCGATTAATCTATTTGTTTTGTAAGACACTATTCTACCGATTGAAACCTAGTACGTCGCATATTAAAGGCTTATCTCATCAGATGCCCATCAGGCATCAAGTAGTACTCGGTATGTTGGTTACGGACTTACGGGTTGGTCTGTGAATTCAGCCTCTCAACATCAACAAGTTGGTAAAGATCCCCTCGGCGCTGCCCTTGAAATGGAAGGTATGTTCTGAAATACGAAGACGACGAAAACAAAAATAAAATGGCTATATATAAGGAAGGTGTTTATTCACGGAAGAGGGGAAGGGGGGGGATTAGAATCAAATTTGCACCCAAGAGGCAATAGTCCAATGAGATTTACAATTTCAAGTACACATTAAAAATTAAAAGGATGATTATCCTAGCATACCCTGAGTTTTGGACGTAATTACACAAACTTCCCCTGAATTTTGAAAAATTACAAAGACTTCCCCTGACATATCTGAGGCTGGGCACGGTGAATTTAAGTCCAAATAATATTGTTATGAACAGTTGGACATGATATGTCAAACTTGATGGATTTATAAACAATGTAAATTCTTTGACAAAGTAAATTTTCATAATTTCTCGAACCACTAAAGAAGTTGGAGAAGTTTGTCTAATTAGACCAAATCTCATGGTATGTGATAATCGTAAAAGTATATAGATACTCCAAATTCGAGAAATATACATAACCAAATTCACTAATGAAACACTTCTTCAAGAAGAAAAAGAAATTACCTTCTTTGCTCGATGAGTGAATAGTCAATTTCTGCTATAATTGTCGCCTCATCATGTTCCGTGGTTGCAAGTACTTCACCAAACTGCCAAATTCAGATTATTATTATGCATCATTCACTTACAAAGTGCAAAAACAAAACCAATGGAATTACTATTTCTTGTAGTGATAACGTGAATCCTCAAATTTAAATCCTAAGAGAATCTTCTACCAACTTAAAGGCAGACTCACCGGCCCAACGAGAGTCGAATGCCCCCAAGCCACATAGCCAGAACTAGTGTCTCTAGCTGGTGAACAAGTTGCTACATACAGCTGTCAGATAAGCAGAAATTAAATTACACATATATTGACTCATAAGAGTTACTTGTAATAATAATGTACAATTTTGAAGTTTTTTATACAGACAATTTTAACATGACAAACCAGTGTATTATAATGTACAAACATTTTCAAGTATATATTGCATGCTCATTCATTCTTGTGAGCAAAATAAAAATATATTTTTTTTAATTTCCTAAAGATAACTCAACTGTAAGCTAACAAGATTAGAGAATGAAATATCAAGTCTGTGGAGTATAATGTTAGATGCATTATGGCAAGGTAAAGGAGCAAATGAAGTAAAACAAGGAAGAACTGTAGCATCGACAAGATCCATCTCCGAGCATCTATTTTGTGGTTGTAAAACTCAGAGTTCAACTAGAAACTCCGTTTTCATACAACTAAATATTGTTTTTGGGAAAAAAGAAAGACAAAACCAAAAAAACAAAGTTGAAACGAAATAAATTTCTTAAGAATAGTGGAACATGAAATCAATATGTAAGCTATGACTCGAGTCAAAACTATGACTAGGATGGGATTTTAGCTTACAACTTTGGCAATCTTAAGCTCGTACGCCGAATTCTACCAAGGAAAAAGTGAAATGACATAGTACCTGACAATCTGCTGCCCTGGTTTACAAAGCAAACATGAATGTCAGTACGACTAATCTAAAAATGCAGGAAAGGAAATATTATACACAGCTAGCCAAAAAGATACAAATTTAATAAATAGTTTGATCATGTCAAATTGTTTGGGAAAAGCCAATGCAATTCACCTAAAGGAGAAACAACAACCATTGGCATATTCTTCCGACTTCGGAGACTTACAATCCCCAAAAAGCATCACTATGTCCCAATGTTCTTCCATATCAGGAGAACAATGCAGATATTTTGACACTATAGGCTTATAAATTGGTAATCATGCTATTACACGAGTTACGAATCATATCAAGTTATGAATATCTCAAAACTAAATTTAAACCAGTGACAGATAACAGTTCCAAATTTAAAAATCAAGAGACAGCTTTATGACCAATTTGATTTAAGATTTTGAGGGAATGATCACCTTTAACTTGATTGCATTTGCATAAGAAGTCAAATAATATTCTTGTTCACCAACTCAAACCACACAGAGATACAGAGCATTTAAAACTCAAATTTATATTTGTTGCCTACACAAGTTTTACAATTTGAGGAAACAATAAAGTAGACACGAATTACCTTGCCCGTTGCAGCAACTCCCAGTGAAGTGGACCGGTGGTCATGTTGAAAGCACCAGGGTAACAAAGCAAGTGAGCACCTACAATTTCGTAGAACAGTCCTCTTAGGTACATCAAGCCAGATGAATAACAATGGTTTCTTTCAACTATTCTAGAACTGAAGTACAGAAAAACTGGAAAGAAGTGGGCACACGATAAAAGAAAGAGATCATGCTTGAACTCTTCAAATTTCAAGTTTGCCTCCTATTATAAAGGTAATGGAAGAAACCATGTTGTCTCCTCCATAGGAGATAATAATACTGCAATTACTGGGCATACATGATTGAAAACAATGGGGAAGTGATAGGTGCTATTAATCTCACAAAAAATTGCAGGAGCTATGTCATACCCCTGGCTGCATATATAGCTGCTAGCTCTTGGAATCGGATGTCATAGCATATACCAATCCCAATACGGCCAACATCTGAACACAACAGGCTCAGGTTAGATTCACAAACAAGTTAAAAGAGGCAAGAAATTAAACAAAGTAATCCAACTATGGGCTTCACATACAGTGTGATAGTAAATCAATTTTCAAATATGATAAAGCATATTGAACCTGTATCAACAACGGTTGGTGTCTCCCCTGCTGTAAGAGTCTTTGATTCTTTAAAGGTCATTTGGCCAGGTATATCAATATCAAAGAGATGAATCTGTAAACAATAAAAAAGAGATCTGAATTACCAGTACCCACAAAAGTCTTGTCAAAAATGGAAAGCTTCTTGATACCACTATGTCTCCATTAAATGATTTACGGTTTTGGAATACAAAATCATGTCTTTAGAGTTTCTCTTTAAGAAAGAAAAGCATATACCTTTCTGTGCTTAGCCTTAAGTTTTCCATCCGTACCAAATACACAGCAGGTATTATACAACTTATCACCACTTCGCTCAGGTATGGATCCACCAACTATTGTGATTTGTAGTTTACGAGAAAGTTCAGACAACATTGCAGTTGAAGGAGATGCATCATTGCCAGCATCAATATCCTCTGCATATACTGGAAAGCTATCATTTGAATACGGACTATTCCAGATTTCCTGACATCAAATGGGAGATATCATGCCCAATTAGTATTTCAAAGTTCAATTTTAAGGAAACAACAAACTATAAGTACTTGATTAATGAATTTCCCTTATAAATCATTTGCAAGAAATAAAAAGACCCCCTAGATAGCTATAGGTCAGACTTTGATAACAACTTTAGTTAAAGACTGGATTGTAAATCTAAAACTTTCATAAAATTGGAGGCGGGACGATTCTACCTCAACTGAAAAATGGGACAACGATATGCCATACACCACAATAATACTCAAGAGTGATGAGTGATACTAGCATAAAATCCTACTTACAGGAAGAAGAATCAGTTGAGCACCTTTCCCTGCAGCAGCCTCAATTACTTCACGAGCATGAGAAATGTTTTTTTCCTTGTCTGCAGTCACGGATAACTGGCAAAGTGCAATTTGGAACTGAAAGAAGATTCAAGTATGATCATTCCTGCTAAAATCAATCAAAACAAAGAGGAAAGAATGGGTTCCAAATAGCAACCCAAAACTGACAATTTGCCATTTTTAGACACCGTTTAATTGAAAATTTTGTTGCAAAAAAGAACCGGTACATGGCCAAACAATGTACTAACTAGTCAATTCGGAGTCATGAATGCAAGCAGCAGGTGATTCAGCTCTTGATATCCCCTAATTACAATAACGATACAATGAACAATACCAAACCCGAGATCAAAAACCATAACAGGGTAAATTATAGGCATCCATCTACTTACGCAGTCAACGCATTTGCAGAGACACTAAACATACTAGATAAATCCAGATTACAAACCCATGCACGAGAAGCAAGACTATTTACCTTGGTGATAGGAGGGGAAGGCGGAGCAATAGCAGGAGGGACTCTAGCTTCCTCAGGCTTGAATCCAGACCCCATCACCGTTGTTGCTGCAGATGCAATTGGACGGATCGGTGCCCTCGAAAAACTGCTGCTGAGTGTTCTTCTGTAGCTGGAAAAGCTGTAATTGTCTAGATTTCTGGATGAAAAAGAGGGGAAGAATCGAATTTTGGAAGAAGAAGAAGCATAGAGACGAGAAATCGAGGAATGCAGAGTGCGGAGTTGGAGTGAAGAAGAAGAGGGCATTTCAATGGCGGCAGCAGGACTCATTTCAGTAGCAATCTGATGTGCTTTCAGATTCTTAACATGTTTTATATTTTCTTTAGTAAATATTAATACAATCTTACATTTGAAACTTATTTTTATTTCATTTTTCATTAGTGTAAAGTAACTTATTTTCCTTTGGCATTGGACATTGTTTGGACTTTCGAGAGTAATTAATTGTTTCTCCAGAATTGATTCTGAATGCACTACTATATTGTATTTGTTTTTTTTTTTTAAATTTGGTATGCTGAGTATTTGAAAAAAAAATATTTGAATAGAGAATTATAGAAAAATAATTCCGGTGGGACCCGACCCGATTGTCATCCCTACCAACAATCCACCCGCCATTGTCATCCCTTATAACACCTCCCACCGTTGCCCGTGCCTGATCGACGATAGATATAGATGTTGTCCTCCGTAATTAGTTCCACCCATCCCATTGCCGATCTGTTCCATAGTATGATGATTTTATTTATTTTTTTATTATTATTATTTTTTTCTCCACACACACCCCTCAAGTGGTCAGAGGAATTCAAACCCGAAACCTCACACTTCTCCAACAGCTCCAACTTTTGAAGGTTGTGTTCTAACATCTCTAATCTGGGAATAGTGACCTGAGTATGCACCCTTTTAATGCAGCATATTGCAGTAACATAGTTTTAATATCATATGGATTTTGGAGAATACAAAGTCCTACCAGGTTTCTTTACAAAATCATTACAAATATCATCATGAAGTATAATTTTATTCTCTTTTTCTTCCTAATTCTTGCCAATCAAGTGCACACATCTTCAATATATTTGTGATAGTATCGGATTCAGTTGTTGAATAACGTTGTCTTTATCTATGCATATGAACTTAAGTTGAAGCATGAATCAGAAAAAAAATAAAATAAAATCTCACATCCATAAGAACAAAATCCCAGATAATACCTACATTACTCCGAGAGCACTTTCCGAACTCAGATTTTCATTACACTAAAGATTACAACATATAAGTACCATAGTTTGCTGCTGCTTTTTTTTTTCCTTCTTGAAGTGGTCACAGAATGCGTTCTTATTGACGTAAAATGAAATAGATATTCTACAAAAGAGTGCAAAGGCGATCAATCTAATCAATTTGTAAGCCACTCTTGCCTCGCACTTGTCATGAAACCAGTTCTTCGTGTACTTAAGGTTTGTCTCGTGAAAATGCCCCTCAAATACTCTCTATGGTGCCTCGTCACAGGGTCATCTGTGAATTCAGCCTTTCAACATCAACAACTTGGTAAAGATCCCCTCGACGCTGCCTTTGAAATGGAAGGTAAGTTCTGAAATACAAAGAAGAAGAAAACGAAATTAACATTGCTTTAAATAAATGAAACGGTACATTTTATGGGTGGGGGTTGTTAGAATCAAATTTCACCCAAGAGACAAAAGTCTGATAAGGTTATCCTAGCTTACCACGAGTTTTGGGCCTAATTACACAAACTTTCCCTTAATTTTAAGCAATTACAAAAAATTCCCCTGACAGGGCTGAGGCGTAGCATAGTTTTGAATCTAAATTCAAAGATTAATTAGAAACAGTCAAAAACAATATTTTTATAAACAGTTAGAGTTAGAGATGATATCACCAGTTGATGGATTCAGATACAATGTACATTCTTTGACAGATGTAAGTTTTTTCTTTCCCTTTGCAACGAGGATTGTAAGTTTTTTGAAGATGTAAGTTTCCATAATTTCTCAAACTGATAGAGAAACTTGTGTAATTAGACCAAATCTCATGGTATGTAATATCTTAAAAGTAAATGAAGAATAAAATTCCAATACATACATAACCTTCAAGGAGAAAAAGAAAAGTCACCTTCTTTGCTCAATGAGCGAATAGTCGACCTCCGCTATAACCGTCGCCTCATCATGTTCCATCGTTGCAAGTATTTCGCCAAACTGCCAAATTTAGGTCCTTTATTTATTCATCATTCATATACAAGGTGCAAAATCAAAACCAATGGAATTACTATTCTAGTCATGACAACGTGAATCCTCATATTTAAATCATAAGAAAATCTTCAACCAAACTTAAAAGGCAGACTCACCGGCCCAACGAGAGTAGAATGCCCCCAGGCCACATAGCTAGAACTAGTGTCTCTAGCCGGTGAACAAGTTGCTACAAACAGCTGTGAGCAGAATTCGAACTTATTCACATATATTGACTCATAAAAGTTACTGGTATAAACATTGATGTTTAGTCAAAATAAGTAGTATATCATATTATTTCATAAATGAAATTTTTTTTTAATTTCCTAAAATATCTCAACTGTAAGCCAACATAATTTAGAAAGTTAAATATCAAGTCTGTGGAGTATAGTTTTAGATGCAATATGGCAGGGTAAAAGGGCAATTGAAGTAAAACAAGGAAAAACTGTAGCATTGACAAGATATCCATCCTTGAACATCTACTTTGTGGTTCTAAAACTTACAATTCCACTTGAAAGTCCTTTTTCATACAACTAAATATTGTTTTTGGGAAGGGTTAAAAAAGAAAACAAAACAAAACAAAACAAAACAAGAAAAATGAAAATGAAAATGACGATGAAAATAATTTTGTGAAGAATGGTGGGACATGAAGATCGATATGTCAGGCTATGACTCGAGCCAAAACTATGCCTAGTATGGGGTTTTAGCTCACGAATTTGGCAATTTGAAGCTCATAAGCCATTCTACTAAGGAAAAAGAGGAATGTCATAGTACCTGAAAATCTGCTGCCCTGGTTTACAAAGGAAACATGAATGTCAGAAGGACTAATCTAAAATTATATGAAAAGGAAATATAGAAAAAGGAAATATTATGCATAGACTAGCCAAAAAGAAATACATGTCATAAATAGCTTGACCAGGATCAAATTGTTTCGAAAAAGGCAATACAATCCCATCTAAAGGAAGAAGCAGTGATCAAGAACCATATATCTACATATGTGTTCTTCTGACTTTGGAGACTTACAATCCCGCACAAAGGCTTACAATGGATCCACATTCTTCCATGTTACGAGAACAATGCAGAGATATTTCGACACTATAGGCTCATAAATGGTAATCAAGCTATTACACGACTAATCTTATCAAGTTATGAATGTCTCAAAACGAAACCAAACCATTTAAGCCTTCCCACCAAACCAGTGACTGATAACAGTTCAAATTTAAAAATCAGGAGACAGGTTTAACCAATTTGATTTAGAATATTAAGGGAATGATAACCTTTAACTTGATTGCGTTTGCATAGAAGTGAATAATATTCTTTCTCATAACACACGCCACACGGGCATTCAAAACTCAAAACTTGAATTTGTTGCCTATACAAGTTTTAAATGTGGAGTAACAGAAAACAAGACATCGATACTACCTGGCGCGCTGCATCAACTCCCAGTGAAGTGGACCAGTGGTCATGTTAAAAGCACCAGGGTAACAGAGCAAGTGAGCACCTACAATTTCATAGGACAATCCTCTAAGGAACATCAAGCCCGGGTGAATAACAAAGGCTTCTTTCAACTATTCTAGACTCTAAATACGTAAAAACTGGAAAGTCGTGAGCACAGGATAAAATTTGCATATACCACACACATATAAACAATTGAATCAGATATAGCAAAGGGGCACATGATTTGATAAAATAAAAAGATCATGCTTGAACTCTTCAAATTTTCAGGTTTGGCTAATCCTATTATATAAAGGGTAATGATAGAAACCACGTTGTCTCTATAGCGGATTATAATGCTGCAATTACCAGGTATACATGAAATAAAAACAATGGGGAAGTGATAAATGTGTTTACCTCACAGAAAATTACAGGATTTGAACCATACCTCTGGCTGCATATATAGCTGATAGCTCTTGGAATTGGATGTCATAGCATATACCGATCCCAATACGGCCAACATCTATAAAAAAGAGGGGCTCGGGTTATATTCACAAGATGCACAAGCTAAAGGAGGCAAGAAATTAAACAAAGAAATTCAACTATTAGCATCACATATGGTGTGATAGTTATCAATTTTCAAACAAAAGTGAAAGCATAAAGAACCTGTATCAACAATGGTTGGTGTCTCCCCTGCAGTGAGAGTATTTGATTCTTTAAAGGTCATTTGTCCAGGTATATCAATATCGAAGAGATGAATCTGTATACAACAAAAAGAAATCTGAATTGCCAGTTCTGACCAAAGTTTTTTCAATAAATGGAAAGATTCATCTACCACTATGTTATGAGTAAATGCCTTACGACTGTTGAACTCAAAACTATTTCCTTAGAGTTGATTTTTGAAAACAAAACATATATACCTTTCTGTGCTTTGCCTTAAGCTTTCCATCTGTACTGAAAACACAACATGTATTATACAATTTATCACCACTCCGTTCGGGGATGGATCCCCCAACAATTGTAACTTTCAGTCTATGAGAAACCTCAGACAACATTGCAGTGGATGGAGATGCATCACCGCCAGCATCAATGTCCTCTGCATATACTGGAAAGCTATCATTTGAATACGGGCTATTCCATATTTCCTGACATTGAGTAGCATATAGCATGTCAAATTAATGTTCCCAAATTCAAATTGAAAGGAAACCACAAACTAGAAGTGCTTAATTAAAATGAATTTCTGTTCTAAATTATTTGTGAGAAAGAAAAAACCTGAGACCCCACCCTAGCTAGATAGTTATAGGAAAGGTCAGCTTTTGAAGAACAAAATTAGTTAAAAACTGGGATATAATCATATAATCTAACATTTTCATACAATTACCGACTGGACGATTCTATCTCAAACTGAAAAATAGGCGTACCACAAGCAATGTATCACAAAACAAGATAATTATAAGAAAATTACTCCTAGAGAGATAAATGATATTTGTATTTTGTACAAATCCTACTTACAGGAAGAAGAATCAGTTGAGCACCTTTCCCCACAGCAGCCTCAATTACTTCACGAGCATGAGCAATGTTTCTTTCCTTATCCGCAGTCACAGATAACTGGCAAAGAGCAATTTGGAACTGAAAGAAGATTCAAGTATGATTAATCCAGCTAAAATCAAAAAACAATTGATCGGTTCAAACGACCATCCAAAGCTGACATTTTGGACCCCAGTTTAACGGTTCAAAGTTAGTAGGAAGAAATTTCTGGCACTTAGCCTAACCATACACTAACAAGTCAAGTCAGAGTCACAAATGTTACAATATGATGCCATGAACTCCACCATTGCCGGGATCGAAAACCATAACAGGTAAATTGCAAGTATCCAACAGATCATGAAGTCAATGAACTTGAAGATACATTCAAAACATGGCGCATTACGAACTCATGCATAGAAAAACGACGAGAAAGGTGGAACAATAACGAGAGATTTTACCTTGGTGATCGGAGGGGAAGGCGGAATAATAGCAGGAGGGACTCTAGCTTCCTCAGGCTTAAATCCAGACCCCATTACCGTTGATGCTGCTGCTGATCGAGTGTTCTCTGTAGTTGGAAACGCTGCAATAGTCTGGATTTCTGGGCGGAGACTTTCCCTCTCAACTCATACTTAAAGTCTTCGGAACGTCCATACAAAAATCTGAAAGTCCTAATAAATAATACATAAGTTGGCTTGGTTATTAGTAAATTTGAAACTTTGAACCGTTCGATATTAACGCTGACGAGTTTTTTGGTGGAGTAGCTTTTTAAATTTTTTCGAACCTAGAAAAAGTCAGATGTCCTGTGAAAAAATAAAAAAAGTCAGATAATGAATATTGACCTGGATGGCTGGATCTGAATTTCTTTTTTTCCCCTAAACAATAATATAGTCTAACCAAATGAAAACTTAATTTATTTCATTAGTCTAAATTCATTTATCGGGTAATTACAGAAATTCGTGTGTAAGTGATTGTTTCTTGCGAATTTATTTGGTGCCAAGGGCTCTTTATTTCTTTTTATAAATATTTTTTGAACACAAATTTTGTTCATGTATTTTAGCAATTTTTTATTTAATCTGTTTCACATTCACTAGACTCTTAAATTCTTTTTTTATTTATTTTATATTATTTATTTCTATTTTTTTCTAACCCCATTCTTTTTTTATTATATTTTTCTTTTTTTAATATTTTTTAATTTCTACTTGAATTATTACTTATACTAATTTGCTATAATCTTAGTTATTTATTCATCAAATTTTATAATTATATCAAAATAAGTACAAATTAATTAATAACATGAAAATATTAATTGAATAGTTATTTTATCACACGCATTGAGTGTGCAAGGTCACTAATAATAGTTGGAGTTATACTTTACATAAATTGCTATAAAGTGAGAAAATAATTTAATTGTTTGCAAGAAAAAAAATACTCGCAAATATCTGTAAGATATTCAGGGTTGTACTTTATAATAGATATTTACCATCAATGACATTTGAGCTAGTTTTAAATATGAAAATTACAATTTGTACCTTGTCGTCAAAATTACAAATTATTTTCACCAAATCTTAAAAAGTACAAATTCATTCAAGTTGATCCAAATCCAATTAAAATAGTTCAATATTAAAAGTTTTGTTAATTATATATTTATAGAAGGAAATTTTATATATTTACATGATGAAAGTTTTAACCTACATTTTAATTTTAAAATTAATTTTTTTAATAATTACTAAAAACTAAATTAACTGTATTTTCTAGTTGATCTTAAAGCATCATTAATTACTTCTCATTTCATACCAAAATATTAATAATAAAACAAATCATTTAATTCATATTAGTAAATTGTACCAACAGGAATCGGTCCAAGTGGTTGATGGGTTCATTCCCAAGGGCAAGGTTTCGGGTCCAATTCTCACTTGGGTGTGTGTGAGTAAATAAATAAATAAATAAATAATAATATTATTATTATTAAAAAAATTGTATCAAAAAAGATTAGCTATTATTATCAATTAAGTAGTTATAATATAAAATTGATATTGATAATATGTCTTAATTTCTTTTATATTAACCTTAAAGAAATTCTTGTTTGAACTATTTATATCTTTTTCTAGTCTTAATTTTATATTTTCTTTTTAAATATTTTTAAATTAATGATTTATTATATTTGTATACTTAATTATACCTGATGGGGTCGATTTTGGGTTGCAGAGAGTTCAACACCAATTCATTCTCTATTTGTGTGTGCGAGAAGGGAAAATCATCACAGGCGACGTGCCTCAGAAACTGGGTTCCCAAAGAGCATGAATTCTACCAGCTAGGGTAACACCTTAGTGAGGAAAGTGAAGCTGTCAAAGAATTTATGTTACATATAGATTGCTTAATTAACTTCATCTCTGATCTTTTTAATGAATATCTTCCTTTGCCCTGACACTTACTAATCAGTATGATTTTAAATGCACGACTATGGATAGCA
>JBBMKE010000002.1:15577174-15589879 GCA_037834125.1 Lippia alba | reverse complement strand
CTTTCACAATCATCAAACTCTCAAATTCTTTTCTTTTTTATTTTTTTATTACTATTTTTATAATTTCTACTTGAAAAACTAATTTAGAATAATTTAATGTTATCTTATGTTATTTATTAAATAATTATAAATAAATAATAATTTGAAATTTTTAATTTTTTATTTAGCACATGTATAGAATGTGTAGGGTTGCTAGTATATATTATTAAGCGTTAGGGTCGATTGTGGTGTCATGGTCTCTAGTTTTATTTTATTTTATGTATTTATTTATTTTAATTCAAACTCCCACATTTTCCAACTTCTTTTTTCTCTCTCACCACTTCACATTTTCCTAACTTCTTTTTTCTTTCTATCACTTCAATTTTTTTCTTTTTTTATAATTTTTGTCTCTTTCTACTTATATTTTTAATTTTTAGTTTTAGTTATCAATATGACACTATCTCATCCTGTTTATTTATCATTATTATATTAAAAATAGTTATAGAATATATATTATCAAAAAATTATTTTAATATATTTAAATAGTAATAATTTTTTATTTGCACATGCATTGAATGTGCAGAAGGGGAGGGGGCGTGCTGTTGCTCGAGAAAGGAGACGGCGGTCAGCAGCAGCTATTTGCCGGGAAAGGAGAAGAGTGAGGGAGGCCTCTGTCGGCGGATCGGGGAAGGTGAAATGGGGGAGAGAGGGGAGGTCGGCCGCGTCTGTGTGGTAGTGAAGGAGAAAAGGGGGAGAGAGGGGAGATGCGTGGGAAGGGCGGTGTGCTGGGTCTTTGTTCGGGAAGAAGAAGAGTGCGCGTCGGCGGCATCTGGTGTGGGTAGGGTGTGTAGGGTGGTGGTTAGTTTTTTTATTTATACTAGTAATTTTTGGCACAGTCTATGCGTGTGCAAATAAAATAATTATTATTGATTT
This sequence comes from Lippia alba, assembly GCA_037834125.1. NCBI lineage: Eukaryota > Viridiplantae > Streptophyta > Magnoliopsida > Lamiales > Verbenaceae > Lippia > Lippia alba. The sequence goes on along the minus strand of JBBMKE010000002.1, from coordinate 15,588,967 downwards.
TATTAAATTTAAATTCTTCGTATTAATATATAATTTTATTTTTAATATAAATATTAAATTATATAAATAAATGTGATAACATTATATTAATAAAAATAATATTAAAATATAGCTTACAAAATATGAAGCAAAAAGATAAAATAAATATTAAAAAATTTATTAGGAAAAAGAATTAGATTGGGGTGAGAGAAAAAAGGAGGTAGAGAAGAGAAAAACTTAACTAACAATCTAACATGTTGATGTTGTAGTGGCAAAGAAAAATAAATAAATTAAAAAAAAAACAAAAATAAAGATCAAGAGTCCATGACATCACATTTGCCTCTCTCGCTTAATTACATAGTATCGATGAAGCAAGTTTACAATTTTGTGTTATAGGAATTTAATCGCAGTATTACAGTATGCCATATTTTTACCCAGAGAGATAGAGACAGAGAGTAGACTAGTAGTTGTTAACTTGTTATTCTTAAATTTTTTTGGTCAGTTGTCAAAAAAAAAAAAAAAAATTGGTCCTAGTAGTTATTCACTTATTCTTAAATGAGATGTAATGCGACAGCATGACCCTTTTACAAATACTGATCTACGTTAATACCCACGGTGTTTTATTTAACGAGTATTTAAAAATACTATTGTCTTTTTCTTGAGTTTTTAATGCTATCCCAATATTCAGTTTACGAAACTGATCCAATCGTGATTGTGTCACTCAAATCGCTCATCATAGGAATGCCAACCACATTCAGCTAGAATGTTATAGCACAAGAAGAAATTGTACAGTGCTACTAGAAATTTGAAAACTGTCACGAAATTAAGAAATTTTGTGATATTCCCATCGGATATCTGCATTTCCAACGAGAGTTTTGCCCAGTATTGTCTGATAAAAATCAAATTCCAATAGAAAACCGACAAAATTTCACCGCCCTATGCTCGTTGGGTTTAGTCAGAAAATAATTGTTACGAACACATTTCATTCGGTTTTCCATGGATTACTGTTACCAACAAAAACCAATGGAATTCCGATGGGATTTACTCTGATTGAACAAACAAATTTATTCTGAATGAATTACGTTCCATCCAGCTTGCAAGCGAATCACAAGGATTGCCAGTATTAAATACCTTTTAGGCAAACCAATTTGAAGAATGAAAAGAAAGAAAACCACAAGTCCAGAACTCCAAATGTACTCCCAAGCCACTCACAGAAGGCCTCTTGTGGTGTGAAGATGAGACCAAAAACAGGACCAACATCAAACCATAAGAGTTTTTCTATGCTCAAGAAAACTAATTTTTAGTTTACAAAAACTGTGATGATATATTAGAGAGAGGATAACTAGATTAGAAGTTTAGAACACTATGTCAATCCCCAGTCCCAGAAAAGCAAAAGCAGTGGAAGCTAAGTGTGGAACGACTTCGGGATTTCACAGAAAAACTTCAATTATGATATTAGGCTACATACTTCCGAAGCAAAACCTAAACTATGACCCATATCCATCTTAAACCTTTTTCTAGGGACAAGATTATTCAGGCCAAGTGCAAGCCACTCCCATATCCTTACCAGTCCACCTTCAAATCCTACCAAACAATTCCCAACCATATAGGAAAGGATGTTTGTCGCCGCCAATTAGCGAGCCATAGGAATATAGTTATTAGTACAAGAAAATATGGATTAACATTGACCTTATGAAAAGAAACTAAACCCGACTTTATCCAAGATTTATACTTCACCTCCTATAGTTGAGACATCTACGAAATGCATCTTTGTTCATAGCCCTAAAATAATAATAAGATATCGGTCTAGTTCTGACCAGTGAATCTGTTTCTACTAATCGAATAGAATCCAAGAAACGGATGGAAGAAAATGTTTTGATCGCAGTAAGCACAGACACTCTACACCAATTCCCTAGTTACTCAAACCACTCAAAATTACCTCTCAATTAGCAGAGATCAAAATGATGCACATTTTCTACCTTAACACCCCAAGCTCTATATACCTAGCAAGCCAATCGTAAATACAATTTTTGCAGAAACGAGTTCGAAACAATGTGCTAAAATGAATCGAAGATGAAGATCAACAGACAACAAAAGTATGCACTCTAACAAGAAGCTATGTAAATAAAAGACAACCACATTGCTGTATGATGAATCATGGCAACAACCCCATTGACAGGACTACAATGAGGTATAAACTAGCTGAAAAATTCAAAATGCACAACCGACAATCAAACAAAACTCCAATTTATCAACGAAATCCAACATTTCATTTCCAACACCATACCGCACATAATCAAGTCCAAAACAGAATCGAAAACAAAATTCATCAGACAAAATACCTAAAATCATAACAGAAACCAAATCAACAACACCATCACCTCAGAATCTGAGCTTGGAGAAAAACCAACGGTTCTTCCCGGTCTTAAACCTCTCCTCAAACTTCGCCTTGATCGCCTTGCAGGCGGTCACCTTCTTATCCCTCGAAACGAGCGCGTCTCCAGTCACGATCTCCCTCAAATCGACGTCGAGCGTGTAACGCGTGGGCATGATGTGGTTGTAGTTGACGACCTTGATGAACGCCTTGACGCGCGATTTCTTCGCCTGCTTCTTCGCGGAGTCCTTGCGGATGACCTTGCTGGGGTACTTGGCGACGCCGGCGACGAGGCAGTGGCCGTAGGCGCGGTCGCGGGTGCCGTCGTCGAAGTTCTTGACGATGGTGGCCTTGTGGCCGGCGTAACGCCCCTGGAGGAGGATCACCGCCTTGTTTGGCTTCAGGAACTTCACCATTTTCGCCGATTGTGTTGGTGCTGATGGAGTTGGAGGCTGTGCTGCTAGGGTTTTGAATCTGAGTTTGTGGGTCTTTTCAGGGGGGGTTTTCAGCAGTGTTGCAATTTATGTCCTTATCGAATGGGCCTAATCTACATTTCTTTGCTAATCAGTGTAATGGGCCTCATATTTTTTTTCTTTATTTTTGCTTGTTCTACGTTCCATTATGAGAAAATGTGGATATATATATATATATATATATTAAAATTACGTGCGTGTCATAATTCATGTGAGTTATCACAAGCCAAAATATCTTCATAAAACACTGCAATCGTACAGACAAAAACTTATCATATAGGCTTTCACACATGCAAACTAAATGGGTGTTGAAGTCGGTCATATACACAAACAACCATTATCTGCAAAAGCAAACACGCTCTAAATTGAAAAGTCGTCGCACTACTAGTAGTTATTTTTTTGGGGGCCAAACACATATTTTTTAATCAAGCTAGCGTAGGGTTAAATTACTAAAGTGTCTACTTAGTAGTATGTGTCGACTTATTCATTGGTTATTTCCTTTCAAAGAGAATTAGTGTTGGTTTTGAGATAAGCTTTGGAAGTTTTAATTTATATTTCACTTACCCGCCAATTAAATTTTTATATTACACTTCCAATAGCACGACCACTTTTAAAAATTTTATTTTATCGTGTCGTGTCGTATCGAATATTGTGTTGGAGCGTCTCGTGCAAAAAATTCAAAAAGAATTTTGTATCGCTGTATCCATATCATACTATGGTTGTATTGCTCTGTCCCTATTAGCATCCGTACATTATAACTTTTGTCTCATAATTTATATTTACTCTTAAAAATATATTATAATTTATCGTGTAATATTTATTTATTTTGTTCTTTGTTATCACATCCGTTTCTCTCAAGGTAAAAAATAAAATTTGTACTTTCACTTGTAAAATTATAATCGTAACAGTTCTGTAATCGATGACCGAGAAGGTTTAAAGTTAGAAATAAAGCTTGAAATTCCAAGGGATCTTAAGGAATAATATGTTGTGGAGTTCAAAAAGAAAAAAAAGTATATTACGAGCTTTCAAATATCTAGTTTTTCACATAAAAAGATTACTTAAGACAATAGCCACATAATAATGCTAAATTATGAAAGCTCAAGCCTATAGCTATACTATTTGCGTCTAAATTAAGAAATGAACATACTATAACTACACTATTCTTGTCTAGATTAAAAATTGTATGAATCTTTCAACTTTGATACAATTCATGATACAAACCTTTTAACTTGATACAATTCACTCTTAATACAAACCTTTTAACTTGATATAATTCACTCTTAATAGTCATCCCTGTACGAATATGATAATTTTTTTTTCAAATCTCTAAACATGCCATTTTTAACTTTTGTTTTTTTTTCACAATGAAAAAAGTAATTGAGTTTGAGGTTTTTTTTTTTTTTTTGAGTGGTGCCTAGCAGGCAACCAAAACTAAACCAAAACAGGACTCAACAAACATGAAACATGAGTAGATAAATCAACAGTTGAAGTCCCTATACAGAAAGTAGAAGTTGTGCGAGCTGAGGTATGAGCAACCACATTCCCATCAAGACTAATAAAAGCAAACTTGACCGTAGGTGTAACGCCCCAGTTTTTCAAGACTCGTAAACCAGAATTATTCTAAAAAAGATATTTGGTTAGGTGGCATATTGTCTACATTTTTCGGGAACATAATAGTCATGTTTGTATTGCCATGGTGATCTCTATCTGCATCCAAACTACTCCGTGGTAGTAATATCACCTCAGATTCCAATTTATCAGGTAAATGCAACACGTGTGTGTTTGAGAGAATTAAGAATTAATCAATTTAATTGAACACTTGGTAAAATTATAAAAATTCTCATGAATTAGATTTAATTATAACTATGTGAATTTACTTGAAACTTGGAAAATGTACATCTTTTATATTTGACAAATACGTGAAATAATTATCGAACGTGACTTGGTTGCTCGCTTGTCCATAATTGTGACACCCCATTCTTCGATCGGTAAAGGTACATTATGTAATTTAATTTCTAATTGCGTTTAAGATAGAAATTATTTAAATTATGTGAATTAATTGCGATTATGTGACTTAATTGCGTTTTGGAGATTTTGGGGATTTTGGAATCGAGCCTAGCCTTTGGAAACTGAAATAATTAAACCGAGAAAAACTTTAACCGAACCGATCAAAATAAACCGGATCGGACCTAAGACTTAAAGTCTTGAACCCATCCCTTTCTCCCTCATTCTTACCAAATATTTCCTAAGGCAAGAGAGAAGGAGAAGAAGAAGCACCATCAAGCTCCAATCTTTGAGAGACCATTCCCGATTCGTTTCTTCATCAATTTACGGTCCGAAGTAAGTTCTGGAATTTTCATGATATCTACTTTCTTTCAACTGATTGCTCTTGTCTTGGTTTTGTGATTTTGTATAAGTTTGAAGAAGGTAGTGAATAGTAAGGGTTTGTAACCTAAATTGTGATTTGATGACTTTGGATTGATTGGCATGAGTGGGAACTCCATTTATGTGATCTATGTGACCTAATTGATGCATTCATTTCATATTTTATGGTTAGAAGTTGCATTTATTGCATTTGATCACTTATGAGTTTGGAATGCATTTTATGGTTTTGCACATTTGAGCACTTGGATGCATATGTATTGGTTGCATAAGTTTGGAAATATTGTATACATTGTTATTGTATTTAGTTACCTTGATGGCTTTGGACAAATTTAGAGGTTTTGGGAGTTTTAGGCATTTTATCCTGTTTTTGCGACATTTCTGCCCAGATTTCAGGACCAAAACGGCCGTTTCGGCCCTTAGTGCATTTTGGAAATGGTCATTTCGGTTAGGCGCAATTTTTAAATTGTGAGATACAAACGGCCGTTTGGTTTTTCAGTTATATTTGAAAACGGCCGTTTGGTTTTTCAGTTATATTTGAAAACGGCCGTTTGGAATCAAAATTTTGTCATATAAGGTTTTAGAACGACCGTTTTCGTTTTGAACTGGATTTCGAAACGACCGTTCCTATTCTCAAAAATCATTACAGACGCATCTGAAATGGCCGTTTGTATTATCTTTGTAAATTTGAAACGGCCGTTTCAGAGCTCTCGGGTTCTAGACCTGATGCCCGAAACGGCCGTTTGCAATTTGTTCTAAAACCCGAAACGGCCGTTTCAGAGCCCGCTGTGACAAATGTGAATTTTTTACTTTTGCGGTTCGATTTCTTTGCTCCCAAAAATACCTTTATATGTCCTTTTTGAGCTTTAATAAGTTATTTCATGCTTCGCATTTGTTGTATGACTTGTTTATGCATGAGATTGCATTTTGGGATGAATATGTTTTTGATTTTGAATCATTTAGCATGATTTGGCATCTCATGCATACTTTACATTCCGCGCGTCATATTTGGTACATTTTGAGTCTAAGTCTCGGGTATTGTATCCTTTTGTGTTTCAGAGCCTAGTTCGGATACTACCGAGCCCGAGGTTTAGATTGTCCTTTGTTCGTTGCTTCTAGAGTTCTTCCTTTTGATACCAGGTGAGGTTTAGGACCTTTGTATTAGTTAAACGACCTATGATCTATTGTTTATTGATTTCTCAACCGTAAGCGATTATATCTTATATATCTATTTATTATGGGTGTTTAAGATATGAATATGGACTTGTGGACTACCTTGAGGGTTTTGATGAAATTGATATATGAATAGGCGTATGTAAGCTTCGTTTTGAAAACTCTTTTTTGTAATTTATTTGATTCGAGCGAGATGTGCCCTGAAAGATGGGAAGTTTGTATTTGTTGGATTTGTTGGGCCCCAGAATTATGGGTAAAGAGCCCCGGTACGACAAGGGTCGTCAGGTTTGACCTATGCGTGATTCCATTTGAGATATACACGTGCAACTCTGGAGGTTGGGAAGGCGTGTGTGCCTTGAGCCTTCGGTGAATAACCGGAGATGGCGTATTATGGGTTTGCAACCCCTTACGTTTTTGTATTTGTGGTAGTGAGGGTTTGATTCCCGAATGTCGAGAAGTAGAGGATGGATTGAGTTTGTTATTTGGTATTTGTGCTATTTGTGAAGGAGGTGGAAAGTCCGTAGTTGCCGGACGATTATTTGCTTTGTAACCGATAATTGTGAATCGAGATAGGAATATGTAATATGTTCTTTTGAAAATGTTTTGGGTAAAACCCTAGCTTGGTTCATGATCATCACTTTGTTATTTGTTTTGATATATCTATATTCGGTGGGTGTGCGTTAGCCCCCTTATTCAGTCGAACCGTTAGACTGACCCTCTCTTTTCCCCCCCTTTAGTGCAGGTTTTTGGGCTCGAGTTAGACGGGGAAGTGCGTCTTGGTGTTGTACTTAGTAGTCTAGGTCGAGTTGCATTACATTTGTATCTACTTTTAAATACTTTATGATATGAATTGTATTTGATGAAGGATTGATATACTTGATATTATTTGGCCCCGTGGGTATTATGCATATATTGTGCTCGTGTCGAGCTTTGCATGTGATCCTTATTGCTTCCGCTTTAATTATTGTTTGTTTCGCGTGCTCTGTTAGTTTTAGTCCAGCTTAGCTTAGCGTGTGAGTGTAGGTCCCCATTCGCTTTGATTTGGATTTATGTACGGAGGCCCATTTCGTATGTAGATTCGGATTTAAGTGCGGCGGATGTGGATGACCCACGCTCGGGCATCACAATAATTGATCACTTTTGCATATTTTGAGGACCTCAATACAGGAGATTGCATGGACTTAAATGACCCCAATTCTTAGAATGTGAACTTGAGTGTGAGACTTAAAAATTTAGGGACTTGTATGCAATTTGGCTTTGATCATATTTCATATGAAAGAAAGATGCAACATTCCATTTCATTCAAACATACATACATACATACATACATATTTCATCCCTCTCTCTCGATTGAAACATCAAGGAAGCAAGAACAAGAGATTTTCCTTCATCAACTGCATATTGAGTTGATATTAGGTGTGAGAAGCTTCAAGAAATCATCTCATCATCTTCATCTTCATCATTTTTTCATTTGAGGTATATGATCATTGTTTGTGCGGAAATTCATGGAATCATGATTGAAACTAGGGTTATGATTTGGTAGTGATAACTTGAGAATTTATTGTTGGAACCATGATTCAGAGCTAAGTACTTAAATTCCATGTTTGATTCTTGAATTAATTGTTGATATGATCATGATCTTATAAGAGTTCAAAGTTGGGGAAAAATGATGATAAATGTATGAATTGATGCTTGATGATTGATTTTATTGAGTATTAAGAGTATATGTATGTTGGATGTTGTTATTTGATGCATTTGGATGAGTGTTCATGCTTGGTGCTGTTGTTTTTGTTGTTTTGCCGAGCTCCCCTGTTCTACTGCTTCATTTCTGCCTCAGCTGCACAACGGGAACGACCCTTTCTATTTTCTTTACAAACCAGCACGACCGTTCCCGCTAGGCAGTGTTGGCAAGTGCTGCTGGGAACGGCCGTTTCCATTTTAGCCTGAGGCCGGAAGGGTCGTTCCCATGCGTCTAGTAGAGCAAAAGCTACTGCATAAAAATTTTCAATTTTGCTCATTTGCCCTAATTGATCCCAAATTGATTTCATGATATATTTCATGTAGAAATAAGATTATTTTATGTCGCATTTTAAATTTCACGTAGTCTCGTTGCATTTTGTCGTTCGTCACTATTTAGTACATATTGAGTCTTGTCTCATTTATGCTTGTCTTTATTGCACAAACGAGCTTTCGGTCGGCGAAAAGCAGGCTCTGTGAGCTATATTCTCGGTGTTTTTCTACACAGGTGAGGTTTAGTCCTAGTTACGTAGAACCGATATAACCTTTAAGTGTGTTTTCATCCAAAAATGTATATTATATCTATTAGTTTCTAAAAATGTCAAGTATTGCAAAATGAATCTTTCTCAAGTATCGTTCATGTTCATGATTTGGTGATTAAACCCTATATAGCACTGTGGGCCCGAGAGTTAGTGTGAGCCAACCGGGAAAGCAAGGGTTGACGGGTAACTCATATACTACTCTCACAAATTGGGATGAACCTTGAATTCACCAAGAGGTTTGGTGAAGGAAGGAATCCCGTACGTGGAGTCATATTCTCAGCGTACACCATGATTGGATGGTTTGGGTCTAGCAAACCCGACCATCACTCGGGGGAAAAAGGTTACATGAAATTGCTAATTGCGCACTGTAATGAATTGCATGATCACTTATATATTGAAATAAAACATTGGTATCATTCACTACTGGGTGTAAGGTTGGAGAATTGCCTTCACTCGTCGGGCCACAGATTGATTGATTGCAACTTTATTAATTGTTAAATTTGATAGTTGTAATCTCGGGCAAGGTTAACCTAATTCCTTCAACTTATACTATTTTCTTGCAAAACTTCATCCGAGGTTATAACTTGCATGTATGTGCTCTTATAATTATATAACCCCTCACTCAGTCTTCCACAGACTGACACCCCACCAATTTCAGTCTTTTTTAGGTGCATGCTAGGCGAGAATTGGAGTCTTTAGTTCGTGTCTAGCATTAGTCTCACATTTTGGTATTATTGCATATTGTATACTTAAGACTTATTGTATATACGTGTATGAAATTTTGAGGCCAGTGTGCCGTTGACAGTTGTTGTACATATTGGTTATGATGGTTATGATATGGTTCCATTATGCATGTTTTAGCATTGCTTGATTGGTTACAGGGTTAGTTTCCGTCTAGCCAAATTTGATTTTCTGTTGTCACTCGTTCGCTATACGTTTGATTCATGTATGAATTTCCACTTCATATGTGAATTGAACTATAGTGCGGGGGATGTGACATTGTGGTGTAAAGGGTGTTACTGTGGGTGTCGACGAAAGGGACACCTTGATGTCATTGATGATATTACTAGTAGAAGCTTGTGGGCCATTTGCTCATTATGTCCTTTTAGATATTGATACTGCATTTGTTTCAGATCGGAAGGGAGGTGTTTTAGTATTGAAAAAACAGTTAGAAGGTGAGTTCAATTGCTCACCTTATACAATTTTTCTATATATATAATTATATATCATAACGCTACTACAACATTATAACATCCCGATTTTTTCGGATATCCAAGATTTCGCCACGTGTCCCCTTCTTGTGTTTAATTACACGATTATGTGATTTTGTGTTTTGCATGGCCCTATTTTGAACTCTTTAAGAGTTTTGGGGCTTGTTTGTAATTTTTTCTTTTTAGGGTTTTCCAGTCATTTCTCGTTTGGTCAAGATTTTGACCTCTTTGACCCCTCCAACACGTTCGGGGCATCGAATCGAGTCCGTAGACTCTAAGTTTGCCCAATTCTGACTTCGTTTACCCTTCTACCGTTCGTTTCACGCGCGAGGACCAGAGATAAAACACTCGGATCCCCGACTGACCAATCAGAACGCAGCATCCTCTCTCTCTACCGTCTCTCTCTCTCTCTCACTCTCACACACCCAAGGTGTGATTTCACACACAACTCTAACTCGGCCAATACTCGATGGAATTTAATGGATGAATAGTGTTTTTCGAAGAGCTCGACGACGTGAAAGCAATGACGCAAGAATCGTGGCCATCCGACAAGCGATAGAGGCGCAGCGGCCAACGACCACCCACCCCTATGTTTTTCAGCCCCCTGAGTCTGTTTTCGGCCTTGGTTCGGCAAGAAAACGGCCGGAGGTGGCCATTCCGACAAGGTGCAGCAACAGCGAGAAAACTCTCCCAACTTCGCCGGCATTTTTGGACAGCTTTTGGCGACCTTCCTCAGACACGACCCCCGGAGGGTAAAAGGCTACATCCAGTCGCTTCGATGGCCGGCGGCGGCAGCCCAATTGGACGACGCACGGTGGCGCAAACACCGGCCAAAGGCGACGTGGCAGTGGCGCGTCATTGTAGCGACGTGACTCCACTGCCTTCGGCGACCTTAGATGTTTTCCGAAGGGTTTCGACCTCCTAAAGATGATTCCGGTATCAGTTTGGCACAAAAGTGGCTGGAAATGGTGTTATTCCGGTGAGAAGCAGCGGCACAGTGGTGGTTCGTGGTGGTGATGGCTCCGGTGACTTTTTCTAGCAAAGAGCATAGGGCTTTCGAAGCTCTCGTCACGGGTAAGCCGATATCTTTTGCGGATTCGATTTTCGTTCACCTGATTGAAAGTAATTGAAGTTTGAAGATTTGGGGCTTTTGTAATCTTGGTTTTGAAATTGGAGACGTTTGGTTTGGAATTTTCAGAAATTGATCGAGGAATTGGATTGAGGACGAAGAATTCTTGCTAGGATGAATTTTGGGAAATTTTCTAGCACGTTCCGACAGTGGCCGAGCGGCGGCCCGCCACTGTTTTGGCGGCTCCGGTGGCGGACTCCGACAACCTCCGGGCAGCTTATTCTTCTTGACGCGGTGAGTCTAATACCGATTTCGGTTCGTCAGTAGGACACTCGGTTTATTTTCTACGAATTTATTTGTAGAGTGGGGAATTATTTGACTTAGTTGTTTAAATGAATTTAATTGCGAATTTGCTTGATTTGTCGATCGATATAAATTTCAATGTACATGAAATTATGTATAGAATGAAATGTGATATGAATGGATGTTTGAATTGTAAATTGAGCCTCGTTGTATCGAATTGAATTAGTTGTTGATCGTTTTAAATCGTAAATTGTTCTTGTATGATAAATGAATAAATATGTATTGTATGATATTTGAAAATATGTAATAAAATATGAAGTGTATGAATTCGTAATTGCTGTTGATATTGATTTTGTTTCACGCCACTAATTTGAATGTATTTATTGTCGGAGGGATGTTTATGTAATTTTAGAAAATGTGAATTTGTATAATTTGAAATAAATAAACCTCAGCATGTGATAAACGAATATGATAATTGTAATTATATAAAAATCAATTGTTATGCCTTGAATAATTAAATTCGAAACTTTCTTAATTAAAGTTTGATCGC
>JBBMKE010000002.1:15515882-15530689 GCA_037834125.1 Lippia alba | reverse complement strand
TCACCCAAATAAATGATGGTATTCACCTCATTTTTCACGTGCATCTTTGTTGGACGGTAAGATGCTTTAAATTTGATCCGAAATTAGCATTTAGTTGAAAAAGTAAACAGGGTAGGGTATTGTCTGCTCACCGAAAAATCTAGTTTAAATTTGTTTCTTCTTATTTATTTTATAATTTTTTCTAAATCTTTCATTAATAATATGAAAAAAATAGAACAATTACTTTCTTATTATATCAATTTAAACGAGACGGGTTAAAATTACTATCTGGTAAGTGGTAACATAAAATTAAGAAAGTTTACAAGTCCAATGCTACATTAAATATTATTATTAATTGCAACTTTAATTAATATCGACATTATTTCAACACGAGGGCAAAATATCTTTCAATTTATTAATATCTCTGCCATCGTTCTGCTCAACGCCGTAGCCGGTGGCGGGCGTGGTGGATCCTCACACATGTAAAGATGCAGTTTGCATCGAACGAACCCCTCATAGATATACTGCTATGCAAATGTTTCTAAATAATCAGACAAATAAATGAATAAATAATGAGAGAAAGAAAAAGACGGACAAACTTTTGAGTGAGTTTTCAATTATGTTGAACGGATATAATAATATGGATACAAGACAAAATTTATGTGATTTGTCATTAAAGAGGTCACTTAAGAATATAAAATAAGAATATTTTTATTAATTACATACCTGTTGCACATAATTTTTTTTTCTAACCAATTTCCTATAAAAAAAATTGTTGAGGAATTAATTTAAAATATATTAATAATATATGATTTTATCTATTATTTCTAACCAATTTCCTATTAAAAAATTGTTGAGAAATTAACTTAAAATATATTAATAATATGAATTTATCTATTACTTTTAAAAGTTTAAGAACTAATGTGACACAAACTCAAACTTTTGGACATCATGACATGACTTTTGCTCTTTTTTATAATTATCACAATTTATATACATGCCATCGAATTTAGATATTAAATAGAAATAGAATTTTGTAATTAGAGGGAGGGAAATAAAAACATGACATGTCTGTCTGATTTACGGCCATTACCCGAACCAAAAAACAAAAAACCGGTTGAGATTCTTCCATTTCCAAATCCTAAAATCAGACATCACTTACGATTCACAATTAGTCAATCACCAACTCCAGACACAGATAAATTTAACCAAACACAATCAAACTAATCAACCCTAATTCAGAACAAGAACCAAAAGCACAACTCATCAATCAATGCCACAACTGATGATCAGTTTACATACACGAACTTCCTCAGCCATAATTAAAGTGTTAACCTCAACCAAATGGGAGAAGGCAACACAACTTCCACCCCCACCCCTCCTCCAAATCACACCGATCCTCAAGAATACTTATAAAACGATACACTCTTATCATCCGAAGCGCTCGCAAGCAAACACGACCTGACGTCACTCCGAAGAGGCGGTCCAAACGCCACCGCCCATACCTGGTCACCATGACTGGTCAAAATCTGCGTCGCTGCCCTCATTTTCAGATCCCAAAGCCTAACCGTTTTATCACTCGACCCCGTCGCAATCGCCACCCCATCTGGAGCAACATCCACACTCAAAACCCAGCTAGAGTGGCCCGAGAGAGCAGAAATTAGGGTTTTTCCCTCAGCATCATAGACGTGAACGTGCCCATCGTCCGAGGCAGAGAAGAGGACTCTCGAGTCAAGGGGTGCTGATGAGTAGACGAGGCTTCGAACGGGCATGGTGTGGCCTTCTAAGTGGTGCATGAATTTGGAACGAGGTACATCGAAGATGGATATGGTGCCGTCCATTGCACCCGAGGCTATTTGTCTCCCATCCGGGCTCCATGCAACTGAGAGAGCAAACTTTTTGCTGCCACTTCTCTCTGAGGGTTTGAGGCCTTCGGGCCGAGGCACTTCTAGTGTGGCGATTAGCTTCCATTCAGCGGTGTCCCAGAGTTTTACTGAAGCACTGCCGCCTCCAGCTGCTGCTAGGGCTGTGCCCTGTGTCGTGGAAAGGGGAAAATTTGTTGTGAGTTGGTTGAAAGAAGTAAAGAGCAGAGATAAGAGGAAATAAATGTACAACAACTATTAAGCAACTCCACAATTTCAAATTTTCAAGTTCTTTGGTTGACATGCAACAGGAGACAGTTTATGGTTAGAACAACAATTCCCATAATTGCATTCATAGCAAAACTCCTCTCTTATGCCTTTCACACATCCAAGCTGATCACTATCTCACTGTTATGGTAAGTACCGTATTCATTTATCAATAAACATACTCAAACCTGGTTGCCATAACAGTGAATCACTCAGGAACGATTATCAATAAGATAGACCCTTAAATTCATCCACAAGCTCTCTCATCATTTACCTAAATCATAGAGCAATTTGCATGCTTCCCAGGCTTTGTATCTTTGCATTGTCTATTAGCTTCATGATGAAAATTGTCTTATAATGATACCATGAATCTGTAACAAATAGCATAGTTCCTCTAGATACCTGTTTCCGCTTCAATATAGACAATAATCACAGGAGGTTCTTTCACATGGAAATGCAAGCACGATTCCCGTTTCGATAAGGATGTCAAACATTTGCTAATGAGTAGATGAAATATCTCTACTCGAACGACTATAGTGTTGATGTACTCCTAAAGTTACATTCTTGATTAGGTCAAATCTGAGCTTATATCTCTGAATGTTGTTGTAATAAGTTTCCAAGTAAATTAATTTCTTAGACTCACTGAAAAATCAATTCTTTAAGTGTTCACAATTCAGCGAAGGAACCAATCAAGCTTACCATATTCAGTAAGATTGGCAGAAAGCATCACATCAAAAGTATAATTGATTCCAATTCCACCCAATTCCGCAATAACGAACTAATCAACGAGCTTTCAGCACTATTTCTAGCCCACACAGCACAACACCGAACAATTACCCACACATACACTTACACACACCAACAATGCAAAGAACATGACGAGCAAATCCATAAAACCAACAACACTACGAATTAGTACCTGCGGATTAAACTGCAATTGCCAGACTTCAGAAGGCGGCGCCTCAAGAGTGGCGATGGTGTTATTGGTAGCAACGTCAAAAACTCGAATAAAGCTGTCAATGGAGGCGGACGCGGCGATTCTGCCGGAGGGGTGAGCCGCCACCGACACCACGCCGAGGCAGTGGCCTGTATTCGTCTGTAACTTCGTCGGACCGTCGGGATTCCAGAGGCGCACGGTCTCATCGAGAGACCCCGTCAATAGCAGCGGCGGAGAATCCTCCGTCTCCGGCACCCACGCCGCCGTCCACACACCGTCGTCGTGGGCATTCTGTGCAGTATCTAATGGCGCAAGTTTCATGATTTTCCGAAGGGAATTGAGGGTTTGGGGATCGACGATTCGTGTAAAACCCTAGCTCAGATGTCTACTGTCTACTGTGTTGAGAGTGTGGTGATGGAAATTCACTGGATTTGGGAGAAATCTGAAGTAGTTGAAACTTTTGGGGGGGAATATGTGAAGTTGAGGAAATTTTGGGTATTTGGGTGAGATGCTAAATTATAAAGTGCTGGAGAGCTTGGTATTTTGTAATTTTATTTTTACGTTGTAAATAATAGTTTATGAGTTATTAAAATAAGATTGTTGTGTAAAATATGTGTTGTATGGATACCAACTAACCTGTATATATAATAGTAAGAATCATAATTTATATCATATATGGATAAAATAATCCTATTTGATTCAACTTCCTAATTTGTCCAGGTTATATTTATATCAACTTCCTAATACTACTAAATGTCTAGGTCCTATCTATATCAACTTCCTAATACTACTAAATATCTATTTAGACAGTAATTCTAACAAAGATAATGTGATCTTATAAGATGTTTTCACATAAATTAAAGATTTCATAAGCTATTATGATATAATGAGGTGTTTTTCGATCAATCAAAAAATTATAATATTTAAAATTTTAATACACATTACGCGTCCATCAATTTGTACATGTCCTCGCACTTATCGGGTATTCCGACAAAATTTACGACACTTAATCAAATCCTCCGCCAATTGTTCCTTCTTTTTTTTCTTTTGTGTAAGACACCAAGTCTTGTGTGCACCGTATGCAATGAACTTGCATAACTACGATCGACGCCCAATCATCAGGCTCCATTATCCACAAATTCAATCAAATTTACATTTTTTATTGAAACAAAGTACATTTTTCAAGCATGTGGTGCTTTCATAACTAAGAGTTCGTCATGTATCTATTCTTACAATATGTCGAGTTCAAGATAAACTAACTTTCAGACAGATAACTTAAGATAACTTTTAATAAATTAAATAATTTAATTTCATTCTAGACCAACTTATTTGAATTCCATCACAATGCCAATATTTATATATTAAACAAATATAAACTAAAAAAATAAAATCCACTTTATTACCACCCCAAAAAATGAAAATTAAAGAAGGAAAAAGAGGCGGAGGCCCATTTAAACCCCTATGGAAATAAACCCTAGACAAAGCCCTCTGTTTTGAAGGTTCCCAACGAACAATCAAAGCAGTTGGTGTTGAGAGGAAAGCAAGAGCACTCTGGAATCTTCACACACAGTGTAGGTGTGTCGGAGATGGTGTGGTTTCAGTGTGAAGATTGCGGCGATAACCTCAAGAAGCCGAAGCTCCCAAACCATTTCAGAGTCTGCTCTGCTTACAAGGTCTCTCTCTCTCTTGTTCTTTTCCCGTTCCTGTGAAATTTATGGATTATATTTAATATTTACGTGATGCAATCCGTTTGTTGTTAATCTGTTCAGAAACGAGACTAATTTCTTCTGTTTTTGATTGTGCTTAGTTATCATGCATCGACTGTGGGCAAATGTTTTCGCAGCAAGACGTTGAAAGCCACACCCAGTGCATCACTGAAGCGGTAATTTTGTTTTTCTTTTTGGCTCTGTGCATTTTTCTTTTCCCGAGTTCAATTTTGGGTGATTAATTTGCGGTTTATGGGATGTGGAGGTTGGGTATAGATATTTGAGTTTAGTGCATTTCTTTCAGTTCAGTTTGTTTACATTTATCTTCATCTTGAGAATGGATATATTTTGCTTTTGGGTTAAAGAATGACTCTTTTGTGTACTTCATTGGGTTTTTCGTTCAAAAAGAACTCTATTTGTGCAAATGCAATCTTTTCGTTTTTCATGTTTAGTTGATGCCGTGTGTTTTAATGAACATAGCCTTCCTGAAGCATACTTTTGGATTGTGATGTATTTCATGTGGTGTTTGTCAGGAAAAATATGGTCCAAAGGGTCAAACCAAACCTGCAAACGGAGTGAATACGAAGCCCAAAAATGATTCAAAGCAGAAACCGGATGTTGACATAAATGTTGGTTTATCCAATCGTCCTCCATGGTTTTGTAGGTATGTTTTTTGTCATACATAAATCCACCTTCGTGGTGTGTGTTTGAAATGGTCATAATTTGCATCTCATTTTTGAATTCACAAGCTTCTATGTTACAAAGCTGTTTGAAATGTTCTTGAGATTCAATGGTCTGTTAAGTAATCTGTAAACTCTCTCTTGTAGTGTCTTCTCTTTATTCTGTAAAGCATTAGGTAGCTTCTTGGCAATGACTATTGTCTGAAGTATTTGCAGAAGCTGCTACTTGCCCTACCTGCCCGAACCATGCACAGCTCAAACAAGACATCTAAGATCTATTTATAAAGTCCATGCATTTACATGTTTTGAGTTTTCTCTTGTTAGGAATTGATTAATTATCGAATTTCAGTCTCGTCTATTTCACATGCTCGTCAATCTTTAGTTATGGTAATGAGCTGTTTGCCTGTCTTATGCGGTCTTATGCTGTCTTTGAGTACCATACTCTGGTTTATGGTTCTTACCTGTTGCTATTTACTAAGCTTTTTATATTTTTTTTATCATGAATTTCGTGAGCTCACTAACTTGTCTTTATTTTTTAAGCTTATGTAATACTCAGGCCACAAGCAAGCAAGCCTTGCTCCTCCATGCTGATGGAAAAAAACATAGGGCTAAAGCACGAGCATTCCATGCAGCAAAACAGCAACCTAATGCAGAAACCACAAACGATGCAAAAAGTGAAGTTCCTAAAGATACCGATTTAGGGGAATCTAGAGATCAAAATTCATCTAAAGTTTCTGCTCCTCATGATGAATCTGGACCAGAAAGTAATGCGTTGAAATCAGATAAGAAGAGAAAGCTCGAGGCATCTGAAAGCAATGGTGAAGTTGTCCAAATTAATGGAGCTGATACAAAGGTGACAGAAAGCTTGAAGAAACCCAAACACACACAAGAAGATGCAAAACTGGCTGCCCCCGTCGGAAAGGATTTGGGGGTGAAGAAAATAAAGTGGAAAAAGCTTATTACATCAACTCTGAAATCAGTACGTCTCCCTATCCTTTAGTGCTGTTAAATTTCATGAAATTTTAAGTTTTCAATTTGATCAATGCATCTATCCTATTGGTACTTGGAAATTTTAGTATTTCTTTTTCATAGAGATGGTTTCAAAGAATATTTTTCTGGATTAGTTTCTGAACGTGAGTGAGCATCCTGTCATAGCACATGGCTTTGGGGGGAAAACAGGGGAGAAGGGTGTGTAATAGTTGCTGTGTTTTTTTTTTCTTTTCTTTTCTGCTGTTACGTTTTTTGCCTTTTCTCTGAGATCTACTGTTGCTTTCTTCTGAGATTTACTGGTATGTCATAGCTTGGTGGAAATGGCTCTAATTTGTTGATACAGTAATCTTTATGTCTCACTTGTGGCAGAATGAAGATGGGGTGCTGAAATTTAAGAAACTCAAGAAACTTATTGTGAAGTCTCTCAAAGAATCCGGACACACCGAAGATAAAAACCAAGTGTCAGAGATGCTTGAGAAGAAGGTAAGTTGGTTTGTATTTACATTCTTGATACGTCCCCGAGCTACTGTAACTGCTATAATTTGTTTGACTGATGTTTCTCAAATGTTATGCAGATAAATTCCAGCTCTAAATTTATTGTTGATGGGAAATACGTCCGCCTAGCCACCAGCAGCTGAGGAGGGGCCTTGTACGTCGTACCCCCATAAAAGGTTTCTCCAATTCGCCTCAAAAGAACCATATTATCTGCAGAAGAGAAGATTGCCAAAAGCACAGGAAATTTTGGTTTGGATAGTCGATCTTTAAGCACCTGGGGGCTGTCCTACTGTCCTAGAGATAAGATTATTTTAACAACTCAATTTTGGTAGTGCAAGTGTCTGATTATTCCTCTGATCTTAATCATTTTTCTCTAAAATCAAAATGTATTGAAATTAAACACTGCTACTTTAATACCGAGTGGTTTCTGGTTTGTTTTTCCTATAGTTGGGAGTTGGGTTTGAGTTGATTATTTGTAGCTTCGTCCACATGTTGAAATGAAGTTTGGCGTCATCGATTTTCCCGTTCATAAATCATGAACTGCACTTTGTCCATGCATGCCAAGAACATTAATCAGTCGATTGTGATTGGATAAAATTATTTGAATTCATAACTTTAGTTCTTAACTGGTTTATTTGAGCTTGAATCACTATAAACACAATTTGTGGTTGAAGATACGCATCTATATTGGTTTCTTCTGTATTATTTGAAATCGTGAGAGTTTAATTAACAGGAAGTAAAACTTTTTTAAGTTTAATCAAGCTCAGTGGTTCTGCTTTTAAATTTAAAGTTCAATATTTTGAATCTATCAACCACATAAAAATATCAGCCTAGTATAGGTTTTAACACAATAGACAGTAAAATGTAAATTCAAAAAAAATAAAAAAAGGAAAGAAAAGAAAAAAGAAAAAGAATGGGATTAATAAGTTGTCTGCGTTGTCCGTGAACATAACTTCTCTAAGGACTAACCAAATGGGACATTTCTTTCTGCCCACATTTTTCATGAACCCCTAAAATTTTCACAGAATCCCCTTTGTTTTATGCATAAAAGATTAGTATGAACATGTATATGTGAAGTGAATCAACTCCATATTAACGTCGTGGCACCGAGAGAGCTAGAAAAGCAGAACCAAGACTACGATTAACAATATAACAGAGCACCCCATAGCCTGCAATAAAGAAGACAGATTCAGATTATGCTGGAGTACAACTGATTTCATTGCACAATATAAAATTTTACAGTAAATTGCTCACAGCAATAGCAGAAGCAGCGAGTCCAGCTCGTTCTCTAGGATCTTTACGGTAGTAATTTCCAAAGTACAAGATTGTGGCATAGTACCACATAAGTGGGCACAAGAAACCTAATAGAAAACTGATGAAGAAAAGCTGCAATGTTATCATATGAGAAAGAACAGGATAAATCATAATGTGGGATTGTACTTACGAGAACCATCCTATTCCGCAGCCGAAGCAAGGGAGAGGCCTATCATATAACCCAAGTTGGGAGTCTTCTTCATCTCTAATCAGAGTATATTTGCCTTTCTCCCGGTCTGTCTTATCTGTTGCTGGTCCTACGAGGATAAAACAGTATATTTCATGTGTTTAAATAAGAATAACTTAAGTTTAAAAAAAAATAAGAATAACTAAAAAATACGAAATTTTCGAGGTGAATGATTTAATGTTACAATGGATATCAAATCAAATTACTCCTATTCAGAACTATTTTTCAAGTAATTGTTGTAAATTTGAAATCCACATTATGTGGAGCCATTTGAAAATGCATCCTTCAAATACAAATACATCCATCCAAACACAACCTCAGAAAATTTATAAGTTGTATCTCCTAGTTATAAATCCAAGTATATAGAGCATCGAGGAGGACAGAAAAGAAATAGCAACTATGGACTGTGGAGGGATTCTACCGTTTAGAGCTAGATAGGTTAGGCAGCAGAAACAAACTAGTCCAGAAACCCCTTTCATGATATGTAATGCATAAGACGAAACATAATAAGCTGACAAATACCTTTAAACATGGAGTAATATCGAGCTGATGGTCTCAAAAGATCAAGGTGCTTATCTGAAACTGATTTCACCAATTCTAGAGCATTTCTACACTCTCCCTCTTCAATATTAGCATCTGCAACACGAAAAATTTAGGTGATGAATAACTGATCTTTCTAATAATATGTAATTTTCCCATGGCATGCAGTTATACGATGGATTCTTTATCTTTCTAAACTGATGGATCTACATTGACCTATAAAAGTTCTAACTTACAAAGATTACTGAAATCATGAGTTTTCCCCCTTTTACATCATGAAAAGTAGCACATTACAGAAAATTCAATTGTGAAAGCATGCTCATTCATAAAATAAAGCAACAAAAAGCAAAACTAATGTTCAATTACTCTGGTCCATAGGCAATAGGTGATTTATGATGTCTAGATCCTCCCTTCCACAGTCACTTGCAACACCACCTTCACAAAATTAACAGATCATGAACTTATCAGCATAAGTTTTTCTTCCGACAGACATCATAGGAAAGGCAGAAAAAAGAAATACATCATCAGCTAAGTGAAAGTAAAATGCACTTAAAAAGTAAGCCTGCAACTAAAACTGAAGAAAGTGGTAAGTTTATTCACTGTAAAGGAAACAATACACATCACAAACAGACTCTATTCTTGATGGAATTCACCATCATTAGTTGAAAAATGTGATCTTGGTTTGGGGACGGAATGACATGTTTTGGGAGTAGAATAGCCTATTACCACTTCTCGAACTTGAGGAGAACTACATTTAATCGTATCTAACCTCAAGTGAAGACGTTAACCGAAGGAGACTGAATGAACCTGAAGGTTCTGGTATTAATCACACAAAACTTCCAGGACACTATAAAAATCCCAATGGAGAATCTCCACAACTTACAAACAAGAAAAATAAACCACACTCTTATTTACAAGTCGTTAAAACTTGCTGATACTGCTAATGGCAAAACCCAATCCACCTCATCCGACTCCTCACTTCATCCTAAATTATTCAAGACTCCCAATTTTAAAATCTAACCATGCAAAATTTCAAATTACAGAATACAACACATGCTTCAAATTCACCTCAAACAAATTTCGCCCCCCTTTTCCCCCTTCTTTCTATTTGGGGGTGGTTCTGCAATCTGCATCAGAAATTTACCCGATTTCGAATTAACTGATCCACTCCGCCAAATTACAAAACAAAATCAAAAATTCCAAAACCCCACATAATAAATCCTCATCCTAATTACGAATATCCCCACAAGGAATCGAGAAATTAAAAAACATGAAAACGAATCGCATAACACCAACCGGCAACTAACAGCAAAAATTAGCATATTCGATTAGCGTAAAAGTTAAACTTACCTCGAAGGAGGGAGAACTGGCAACTGATTATCTCGGATAGCGTCCCGAGTACTCCGATCAAGAAGAAAAAAATCGAGTGAGATCAAGAAAAACAAGAACGGGAATCAAGAAATATAGTGTAGGAGGAGTTGATTTCGAAGGGAAGCAAAGGCTGCTTTCAACAATAATATTCCACCCACTCTAAACGTCGGTTGACTCTTCCCTTCTTTTGTCATCTTTTATTTGGAACCCCATTAATATATAATACCAATGCCAATTATGAAACAAAAGAATTGTTATTTTATTTCATACTTTTCAAATAAATTGTGCTAATGTTTGTTTTATGTGATTCATAAAGTATTTACAAATAAATTATGTTTTATGTTCTCTTTGTTTTTATACTGATAGTCAAGCTACCGAAGTTAGTTAAGAGAATTTTAAGTTCGTCTGAAATTAAAATAATTCTGAATATAATTTAAAGAGATTATTTAAAAAAATATTTACTTAAACTGAATGAAGTTGTTTATTTGTTTTAGACCAAATTTGATTATTGTGTGTGGATAAAGATTGACCGTGTTGGAATCTAATTGCTCAGTTGGCAATGGATTAATCGATTTGATCTCTCAGTAATTTGTACTTAGAGAAATTTTGACACTAAAAATAAGTGATTTGTATTTGGAAAATTTGCGATATGAAAGTGGACCAATAAATGAAATGGTAACTAGGTTGGTTAGCCCTAACCTAGACGTATTGATACCCAAGCTAGCAAATAGTTTTTCATATTTGATTGAAGTTGAAAGATTTTGAGATTATTGAATGTTTTTATCGGGTGAAATAAATGTAGGGTATTTATGGTGACGGATTTTTATGGGTACTTAGAAAGATATATAATGAAAGCATATCAAATGCAATGACAAAAAAAATGATTGTAGACATAATGCACTTGAATGCAATATATCAAGAGATCTTTTGTATTTAATATAAATTTCTGATCAATCCGATCAAAATTTTTATCGGTAGAATCAAACTATTTACTTTAATCGGAATGATTTCGTACGTACATTGTCTTTTGAATATCACATAACATATAGTATTTAATACAAAGTAATGATAGGTGTTATTTTAACATGGTAACACGTCAAAAATATTCTAACCATTTTTATTTGTTTCACTTCTATATATCATATATATTCTTATATAATTTTGTTTTCTCCGTAAGAATTCTCGTAAAATTTTGTAAGAATAGATGAGGGCAAACATATAATTCCACTCTAACCCAAATTCGGAATGAATTATAAATATTTTACAATCTAGTCCAGGGTCTTAGCATAGAATTTTGCAGCAGAAACTAAAATAAATATCAATGAAGAAAATACTAATTACTAATTACCTAACATTCCATTTTCAATCGGAGTAAACTATTCCGAACAATTAATATACGATCATCTTTTTTAGTTTATATTCAAATAAACACTCTTTTCTGGATGTTCACTCACTTATGTTAATAAAACCTTCTTTATTAAAAATACTCGTGTTATTAAAAAAATTAAAATAATAATAGTCATTTCAATTTTTAAGCCGAACTTTAGCAACTTATGTACTAATAAATACGAACACTTCTAAAAATATTATTTTGCAGTATTGTATCAAAAATACTCATATCGGATACCAACTATTTGTATCACCGTATTGTATGCGTGCACTATGTACCCTCAAAATTCAATACCTCGATATGACCGCACTAGTGGTATGAACCTATCATATACTAACTTATAATGCATGCATGAATACGTAATTTTCCAATATGCGAAAAAAGTCGAATGGGGTACCCAATATGAATATCCTGTTCGACAAAATAAAAATTTTAAAATTGTTCATCTATACTATATTATTAAGCGAGAGGGCCAAGTTTGGTCTCTTGGACTCTCCATTTTTATTATTTTTTATTTTAGAAAAGAAACCGCCCGTCCCACGTACAACACCAACTATTATCAAGTTATTTTCTTGGACTCTAGGTTTTTTTTTTAAATTTTGTTTTAATTATTTTTTAAAAAAATATCAAAGTAAAAATTTAATGGATTACAAACATATAAAATGCTAAATTTTAATTTTTATTTATTTTACAATCTTAATTTTTTTATCTACACACGTAATTAAATATGCAAAATTGCTAGTACATAATCTATATGATATATTAATCGCGATAGGCAAATGTGGTCTCTTGGAGTAAAAAAATATCTTTTTTATTTTTTTATATTACCTCTTTTTATCCGACTTTATCTCTTCCACGTTTTCTTAACTTATCTTTTCTCTCTCATTATTTCTCTTCTTTAACTTATCTTTTATTTCTCATCACGGATTTTTTTCTGTTAATTTTTATTACTTTTCACTTATATTTTAAAATTTTATAATTATTAATATAACATTATTATTTATGTAACCATTCATCTATTTATCATAATAATTATAATAAAAATAATTATATATTTAAATAAAAAAATTTAATTTTAATATTTATATAATAATTATTTTTATTTTCATATGCATAAAATATGCAAAGTTACTAGTACATAATTAAATACCAAGTAAACCCTCAAAACCCCCCTACCAAACCGGATCTCCACGTCTATTAAGAGAGCACCTCCCAATGGAATCCCTCCACGTGTCAACCTGAGATACAGCCACCTGTAAACAATCCACGAACACCAATCATAATGTTCTTCCTCGTGGCATTCATTAGCTCTTTCTATAAACCCCTCTCCTCAGTTTAAATCTCAGTCTCACTCAAATTCCCAAATCTCAGCTGAAATTTTCGTGGCAAATCAATCACAATGCGGAAGTGGACGATCCCGTCCGTGCTCTTTCTAATATGTCTCCTGTTTCTGCTCCCCGATCAAGGTAAGGATTCCATAATATGTGAATTTTGGGTAATTGGATGAGCTTTCAGTTGGATGTGCTTGATTTCGGTGTTTTGTGTTCGGATTTGGGGTTAAATGGAGTGATTTGTGGAAATGTGGCTTCGATGGATGATTTTTATGTTTTTTTAGGTAGGAGAATACACGCGAATGCGGAGGCCGGTTCAGATGCGCCGGTTGATCCGCCGAAGGTGGAAGAGAAGCTCGGCGCTGTTCCCAGTGGAGTGTCTACAGATTCTGATGTCGCTAGGAGGTGATTGTTGTGTTTGGATTTTGATCTCGTGTTTACGTAGTGAATAAACTTTTATGTTGATGTGATTTAGAGAAGCTGAGTCGATGTCGAGGAAAACTCTGCGTGCGAATGCGCAGAAGTTTGAGTTCCAGGCCGAGGTGTCGCGGCTTATGGATATCATCATTAATTCTCTTTACAGTAATAAAGATATTTTCTTGAGAGAGTTAATCTCCAATGCTTCTGATGTGAGTTGTTTGCTGCTTTGTGTTGTTAGTCTTCTAGAGTATCTATCATTCTATCTATGATGAAATGCTTGATATTGATGTGTGGATTTTGTCTGATTGTTCAGGCCTTAGACAAGATTAGATTTTTAGCACTCACTGACAAGGAAGTTTTGGGAGAGGGTGACAATGCCAAGCTCGAGATTCAGGTCTGTATTTATTGCAATAAGCAAAACTTTGTTTCTAAGACGTTTATTGAAAATGAGCTCGACATTATATATCGCAGCCATGCTTCAGTAGTGTTTTATCATGTTGTCGCATTGAGTCAGGATTTATCAGTGTATAATAATTGAACAACTGAAAATGACTTCTCCTGAAGATAGAATATCAATTGGCCTTTTCATGAAGCTTGTGCCACTTTGTATTTTGAGCACTCTAATGCAGTGGAATATGTAAAAAATACTGAAGCACTTCATACATTAATGTTGGAAATTACAGAAAGTGATCATATTTTTGGAAGTTAGTTGTGTCAATCTGATCATTGAAGCTATGGTATCACTGTGCAGATTAAGTTGGATAAAGAAAAGAAAATACTTTCTATCCGTGACAGAGGCATTGGAATGACAAAGGAGGATCTGATCAAGAATTTGGGTACCATTGCCAAGTCTGGAACTTCAGGTACACTAATGCATTGAGTTGGAGCTAGTGTGGTGATTGGTTTGAAGCTTGTAATCCTCTAATCGTTTTTTCTGATAATTGTCCATTATATATTTCTAATTTCTATACAGCATTCGTGGAGAAAATGCAGACCAGTGGTGATCTAAACCTCATTGGGCAGTTTGGTGTCGGATTCTACTCAGTATATCTTGTAGCCGACTATGTTGAAGTTATTAGCAAACATAATGATGATAAACAGTACGTGCTTTTAGGGAAAACCATATTGTGTTTAGTAGCTTATCGCTTATAGATGTCTTATTATTGTTCTGAAATTTGACTGCTTACAGGCATGTATGGGAGTCCAAGGCTGATGGAGCTTTTGCAATTTCAGAAGATGAGTGGAATGAGCCACTTGGTCGTGGAACTGAAATCAGATTGCACCTTAGAGATGAAGCACAAGAGTACTTGGATGAGTACAAATTGAAGGTTGGTAGTC
>JBBMKE010000002.1:15430726-15442635 GCA_037834125.1 Lippia alba | reverse complement strand
TTTGATGCTATGTATGATGACTTTGATGGGATCATCCTTATGCTGGAAAATGAACATGTTTCTTGATTTCCACAGCGTCCAAATGGTAGCCAAAAAGACGAGATTCCAAGGAATAGATGGGACAGTAATGTTACGAAAGTTAATTTTAAAATTGTCCTCTACCCAATTGTTATCGCTAATAGCCCAAAACTCAAAGATCTCAGTTGGTGAGATGAGGTGCTCCCATGTACGTCTGGCCGTAGCACAATCACGTAGGATATGTAGGATATCCTCTCTCCCAACATGACAACGAGTACACATGTCCGTGTCAGCTATGTGTCTGTCGAAGCGCATTGCATTAGTCAATAGACTATCATGGTGGCAAAGCCACAAGAAAACTTGGAATTTGTGGGGAAAGTTGCTCGCCCAAATCCAATTCCACCTTCTCACTTGGATTGTTATATCCGGCGTTTCTTCGATGAGCTTATCACTATTATATATATAAATTTTAATTAAAAAAATACTTACATCTCCATCAAACCTAACCAGGGAAAGTTTTGTAAACCATAATAAATTACAATGAGTAAAAGTATAATTTTTAAAATCAAGAGAAGTCCAAGTGCAAATATACCTAACTACTTGGAGCCCAAATGCAATTTACCCAAGACATTATTCATTGCCTCTGCCTAGTTATTGATAGTATTATAGACGGGGAAAATCACCAATTGCCCCCTAGAGTTTGACTTAAATACAAAACACACCCCGAGGATCCAAAAATTATCAATTTTTACTCTGCCATAACATTCTCTCTCACAAACTATCCCAATAATAAACCCGATAAGAAATCCGTTCACACGGGCTTTGAACAGCCACAATTATTTTATTCCAAAACTTACTCTTGTGGTAACCATAGGGCACAAATCCAGGTACTTAAACCATAAATTTACATGGCCATAGATATGGAAGCTTTTAGTTTAGATAAAATCTACAAATACTTCATAACATACAAAAGCCATATATACATAAGGAAATATCACTCTACATCATAAGATAAGTCTTTACCATAATTGAGCCAGTAGGATCAGAAATCAGATGGTTGATAAGGCACTTTCTCATGTCATTGGGTGCTATCACAAACATATACAAGGCAAATAGTAACAGGTCTGCTGAGGACAAAGTCGAACCCAAGAATCCTTGTGACATCCTGTCAGATTAACATTAAGTCGAGAATCATATTCAGGGCCGGAGCCAGAATTTTGTTCAAGGGGGGCGGGATGATAAAACTAAAAAGCTTAAATATCACATAATGAGATAAGGGTACAGGATGTAAATTACCATTTCGGTAGGCGGAAAAAGGACTGAAAGAATGTCCTTATGCCTTCAATATCCAGCTGCAATATGAGTGCTAATCCGAAGAGGAAAAATGCTCGCTGTCTTTTTCGCTCTTGCGGCCAAAGGGCATTCCAGGCTGAACAAAAAGATGAAACGGATGATTTTAATCACAGAGTAGAACCACTCTTACGAAACCAAGTAAATAAGCTATGGATTCCCTACAAGCATATTAGCAATAGCACTTGTACCAAAAAAAAAAAAAGCAATAGCACAAGCATCCCTGTGTAATCATGCATAATTACACAAATATCTCCTCTTGATCTCAATAAATTACACATACCTCCCTTGTACCTTATCTCCAAGTTTCACTTTCCACTAATTATTACACATTTTTGTGCATTATTAAATCATTCTTGAATGTATAGATAGTGCTAATGAAGGTTTCTAATAGTATTTTCCAATTTTAATTGAATTTTAAACAATCAGGAGAGGCCAGTGTAATTGATCTCTAAAAGAGCCAATACGGAAAAGAAAAAAGAAAACATGAAATTTACGTAACAATCAAAATAAAAATCATACGATCTTATGAAAGCAATAGGTTCATATTCATGTAACATTACCTTGCATTGAGATATTTTCTGAAATTCTCGAAGAGACTAGCATATTTTTGACATGGGATTGTTTCAAAACATTTGCTATAACAGATGCATAATTAGGAGCCTCTGATAGTGATCTAACAACTGAGTAACCTGCTTCACAAAGGTTAAGTAATTATGCTCTATTTCATTCAAGAAAACGAACATGATATTTTTTAATCGAATTTAATATTACCAGTTGCTGGATGAACCATGCTAGCAGCAGCACCAAATGCAAGGTTTTTTTGTTCGGTGTTGGGCAAGGAACCTCCCACGGGAATATAAGACCATTCCTACACAAAAGTTCACATAATTATCAATTTCCAAAGAAATATTTTGAAAATGTATTTC
The DNA here is from genome assembly GCA_037834125.1 of Lippia alba. NCBI lineage: Eukaryota > Viridiplantae > Streptophyta > Magnoliopsida > Lamiales > Verbenaceae > Lippia > Lippia alba. The sequence goes on along the minus strand of JBBMKE010000002.1, from coordinate 15,440,338 downwards.
CCACTTAATATTCTGGTTAAAAGGAAAGAGAGAAGGAAAGACAATAATATAGTGACCACCATATAATCATATATTTAAACAAATTCCCCTCCTGCCTAACTTCTTTCCATTTTACAGTTAGTTAGCCTTTCGTTTGATTATTCCATGCAGTTAAATAATATTATATTCAAATTTTAACAAGCTATTCAAAGTTCTTGAATTTACCTCTTCATAAGTTCTTATGATTCGGACGCCCATTGTCTCCAATCTTGACATGAGTTTTTTTTTTAATAAATCAAAAGGCATCGCATCTTTTGATGCTAAACAGGTTTCCTGTCAAGAAATAGTGTTAGATTAAAGACAAAAATTTTATGGTTCTGCACTATGTAATAATATCTAATTATACACTTTGAACAAACCTCGTAGAAAACTCTTGTTGGAGACATAGGCATTGCATAAAGAAATGTGGGATATTCTGCTTCAAGAGATTGAGATTTATTTTTCATGTAGTCTCTGTAATCCATGAAAACCATCAGACTTGGGTCGTACGGATTGTTTTCCACCTGAAAAAAGCCGCCATCATGACGTTCAAATGCACAACAACATCTATGTTTATGGATAATGACAGGGTCCTTTAAAAACAGCTCATAATCGTACTTTTAACCGAGCATTTTGATTTCTTTCGTTGAAAGTAAGATTTAACATGTTATAAGTTCAAGAAATATCTTATAAGAAGGAATAACTTTAGCTCCTTAAAATAAGTGTAGCGAAACACCCTCTAAGTTTGATTATATCATGAGTCATGACAACTTCAAAAATGGAAATACTTTTGGGTAAATAATAACCGAGTATGACAAGCTTTTGGCATTTATGCCCTTGTGTAAATTCCTACCTCAACCTCAACTCCATAGGCTGTCTGGACAGAAACTCGTGGGCCACCAACCTCGTACTCCAGGAGTTTTCCCGAGGCTGCCCCCGAAGCTACCGTGGCAAGCCTGTAATTTCAAAAGTCGGATGTATAAGAAAGAAGACTAACGCGATCTTTATCACTTTATGAAGTAAGAATGATTTCAGAGAAAACCAATAACCTCACCTGCATGGAATCACAGTATTGCCTTCACATTGTACAAGTCTATGGCCACTTGAAGCTTCAACTATCGTGTCCACTTTGGTGTTGAGATATGATACACCTGACTCGACACACCTAGGAAAAATTAATATGTTATATGAACCTATAAATGTGATTTATAGCAATCTAAAAAATGCATGTAAATAAGGTAGAGAAAAGTTTACCTCTTTAGTAACTCTTCATGAAGCAAATGACGGCTAACACGTCCGTATGCGCGGCCAATAAAAATAGGATCGTTGTCATCTAGATATACAATGGTATCCCGCCACACATGCTCAATGCAACGTTCAAGTCCTAGATCTGAAGTAAAAACAAATTAGTTCAGCTATAAGGCAGATGCAACAAGGTGCTAAATGAACTTTGTTTACAGGCCTATCTTTTTATGTGTATGTTCAAATTCAGGATTTCGCCCCCTCAGAAATGAAAAAAAAGATGGATCACGCTCCAAATCAAATTTCTAGATTTGGATTATTAAAAAGAAGGAAATTTCGTTATGGATCTCTAAAATAATTTAAAGTAATAAACTAAAATGGAGCTTCACAACATGATTTTCAAAGAACTAGGATATGTTTTCAAGAACAAATTAGCTTTCTTAATAGAAGTGGAGAAAGTGCATGTAAAATCCAATAATTGTCCCCATCATCACAATGAAATGTCACGAAGTTCACGTTATTTAGCAGATAATATCGCCAATTCTTTAAGAGATCGATTCCCCTCCTTTGGCATACATGCAGCCTTTCTTTCCCACAAGCAGGAAGCAATCACATGCTTAAAATAATCACCAAGTCAGCCTTTTCTAGAAGTTGGGAGTTATCTTTTACTTCTCATATTTTTATGAAAGATTTTAAATTTTCCTTTCCAATGGTACACATCCAAGATTTACGACGTGCGGTGCAACTGCATGAGAAGTATTCGTTGAACAGTATCCTATATACCACAGCATGAGCACTTCAAATGTTCACATTACTAAATGATCCACTTAATTTAAAATAGGATTGTCAAAAATGAAAAACTTTTAAAATAGGAGAATCAAATAGCAAGAATCAAATCAAGACGAGCACCTTTGAATTCATCCTCCCACACGCCATAGTTATTTGTGAATGGAAGATCAGGGCCAATAAGACCTACATTCAAACCGAGTTTAGCGGATTCAGCTGCAAGAGCTAAACCAGCAGGTCCGCACCCGATAACCACCAAATCAAGTATATTATCTTCAGTTAGTATTCTTGGCAACTGCAAACATGAGGGGAGATTTAATGATTAGAATACTAAGTCGGATGGAATCACCAATGCTAACTTAACATTAGTATCAACGTAACTAAATCTTGAGAAGGGAAGTATCATATTTCAAATTTGACAGTCGGATTTCTACACTCAAAACTAGATGGTTTTGAAATAACTTAAGTTCTGAATCAAGTGATTATTATACAAATGCATTGCCTTAGGTAGTCGATGAACCGTAATATAAGCAAAAATACCCTTATTCTCTATCTTTAAGCAGGGATAGAAAGAGAGGGGCAACAAGCAAAGAAAGGGCCTCGAAAAGCCTAAATTTTTCAGTCCTTTGACTCAAAAGGATAACTCTGACTACATGTGCTGGAATTCTACACTCATCATTTCTTTTTTCTGTTTGTGTGTGTATTGAAGTTTAAACCTGAAAATTCCTAAATTACATCCAACCTTGCCATGATATATATTTTTATGCCTCAATGGCAAAGATATCATTTTGCCTCCCAACCACCACAACTGCAAATTTTCGTGACCCTTTAATTGACACTTTGGTCGATTTTGTAATTCATTATTATGAATATAAAATCTAAAGAATTGATATTTTTGCTCCCTACCCCCTCCCCCAACCTCAAATGATAAGCTATCCCCTTCTCTTAAAGATCTCAATGCAGTGCCCCCTTATATAAAATCGTCCCTCCATCCCCGATTGAACAACGGCCCTTATGTGATGTGTTAACCAATTCCAGAAGGTTGATCCTTCCTTGCCACTAATCCAAAACTCAAAAAACCAAAAACAATCCAATTCCTCGAGCACCAACACTCACACCACTTTCCATTTCATGTACGCACGAGAAACGAGAACTCAGACCACAGCAAAACCAAAACACGGAACAAACACCCCAAGAACAACACGAGGAGATCACTTCAAAAACACCAGTCTATCACGCCAAACACATTCTTCAAACCATAAACCAAATCACATACCCAAAAACGAGCAAGTAAAGTCGCATAATCCAAATACGCACACAACACGAAAATAATCAAACCCAAAAAAAAAAAAAAACACACACACACACATACATTAACCAATAATAAGAACGACAAGACGTGACACCTTATCCGAAATCTTCGACTGCTGATCCATATCCTTATTCTGCTGCAGTTGCACGAAGAATAGCTCCGACCCTCCCGCCTTAACGTAATCCTCCTCGTCGGCGAAGTCTTCCTTCACCGGCAAAGCCAAGCAGCTCTCACTCCCGGCACTCGTGCCGCCGCACCGCACCCGAAACGCCGCCGCAGCCGATATACACGCACTGTGGGTGTTCACCGGAAAACCCATCTCGTTTCTGAGCCTCTTCCGCCGCGAACTCCCCATAGTCGGGTATACTGAGACCGCCATTGCCGCCAAGTTTCTTGCTGCCAAACTCTCCATTACATATATTTCTTTTCACTCTGATCTTCGGTAGACTAGCTGTTGTTAGTGTGTGGGTTTTGGAGGAACGTTGTTATAGAGTGATGTATGGGATCATTTTCTGGGCGGGTGTGGAACTGCAGGAACTGGAGGGAAGGAACCGTAGAGACGAAGGCGTTTCTCTTCTCTTCTGTTGTGCTGGATAATGTGAGACTGTGAGCTTAGCGGATAGGGGGGAAGGAAGTGTTGATGAGGTGTTCAACGGTCATTCCCTATTGTGGACACGTGGGGGTATGTGATTCGCTGAAATCTCCAAGGGCTAACATTTTTTCTCTTTTTGTAGAGGTTTAACTAGGGGTGTTCATTCGGTAATACCGAATCAAATCGAAAAATACCGAATCGAATTTTATGGTTCGATTCGGTAAAAATCAAAATTATTTCGGTTTGGTTCGGTAAAAAACTGTTTTATCGAATTTCATGGAAAAAAATGAAAAATTGGAAAAAAAATGAAAAAATATATTTTATGTCATATATATTATATTATATATTGAAAGTATTATATATTGATAATAATCTTACTCTAATATGCATAAATATAATATGTATTATATATATATATATATATTATATATAATTTTTAAAAAATATATATAATTTCAGTATTCGGTATGGTTCGGTATACCGATACCGAATCGAATACCGAAATTTTAGAAAAAAAATTACTGAATACCGGACCAAAATGGGTATCGACCGAAATTTCGGCGACCGAATTGTGCACACCCCTAGGTTTTGTGTATACCGAACCGAATACCGAAATTTAAAAAAAAAAAAAACCGAATACCGGACCGAAATCGGTACCGACCGAAATTTCGGTTTCAATCGGTTCGGTCGGTTTTACCGAATTGTGCACACCCCTAGGTTTAACGCAAAACGCATGTGCATATGGAAAGTGTGTCTTGTTTAATACTTGTGTTAAAATTAAAATTGAGAGATAATTATGAAAAGACCCAACTCCCAAGCAATTTTGCTATTTAATACTAAAATATGGATTTCTTCTTGAGAATTAACCTTGGTAAAATATAATAGATCATTTTATCTCTAATTTATTGACATTTTGCGGGCAATCTTTGAATAGTATCAAAAAATTGAAAAATTTTATTTTCACTCCCCCGTTTTAATTTTTTTTTCTTTCACTCCCCAACTCAAAAAAAAACATTACTAAAAAAATATATTTTTTCACTCCCAAAATTTTCAGAATGTTGTATCAAAATTCAGGAATCACATTACGAAAAAAATATATTATTTGGGGATTTAGTTATATGATTCCTAAATTTTGATACAATATTTTGAAAAATTGGGGAGTGAAAAAATATTTTATTTTTTAGTTGAAAAGTGAAAGGAAAGTTTTTTAAAATTGAGGAGTGAAATTTTATTTGGAGAGTTTTGAGGAATTTTTCCCAAAATTATATGTAATAAAAAGTTCAAAGTAAGAGAGATGCAATTTTACTATTTTGTTCCAATTGATATTGATTGTCTGCTGGGATAACTGGCCACGTATCACAACAGTTAAACCCATCAATTATAAACTATAGATGTTTCTAAATAACGTACACAAATTACATGCCTTTATTGAAATCTTGGGGTTGGCTCTTTAGATGGTATTTAAGGTCTGTACACGGCATCTGAACTTATGAAGACGTGGTTGGAACTCATAAATGATGATAGATCTTACTGTTACCAGTCCACATTCAAAGCACGCTTGGATAAAAATAAAATCACAAGCCTATAACTATAAAGTATTCGCAATAACAGCACCGCGTACTACTTAATATAGATGAAAAAATAAATGCACAACAACATTAAAATAAAGGGTTAATTACTGGCGGTCGAGCCAAAAAATTTATTAGGAGGTCGATTAAAACATAATACTAAAAAAAAAAAATTAATTTAATATATTGACCCTCACTAGTATTAATTTTAACCTTGGTGAGGGGGTTAATAATATAAAATTTCATAAAATTATATATATGTATATCTATATAATTATATAATAATTAAAAAAAAATCTTTTTGAGGGGGTCAAGTGTACCCCCTCAAGTGTGCCTCCGCCTCTGTTAATTATGCTCGACCCCAAATTAGATAGAATAATTACAGGCAGTATCTCACTTTTAGATATAATTATAGACACCACCCTTCTAAAATTTATTTATTACATTTAACTCCCAAAATCGCTAAAAAAATTAACGACATTAGCAAAAATATGAATGTCCGAAATTAACTCTGTTGACATCAGTCAAATCTTTATTATCGGTCATGTTTTTGGAGTTCATTGTAATTTAGTAAATTAAAGTGGGAATTATACGTAATTTTTTATGGTAGATTTTCAATCAAAATTTTTAATTGAAATTAGTTGTTGCAACGATTACTTCCATGTCTAATAAGACCATTGTTTTCATAATTTGAAACCTATAAATATTGAATTGAATATGTGGAAATTGTATAACTATCAAGGTAGCCACACATTCGACACTTCTTATTATGGTATTCGGTTATACCTGAAGTCATATAAGAGATTAACAATTAATTAGTTTGTGTATTGTTTGTGAAACTCAATATTTATAGGTTTCAAGTTATAAAAATTACGGTCATATGAGGCATGAAAATAACAATTGCAACAACTAATTTCAACTAAAAAAATTATTTAAAATTTTAATATGAAAATTATACATAATTCCCATTTTAATTTACTAAATTACAATGAACCCCCAAAACCATGATCGATAATAAAAAATTAATGAAAGTCAACAGAGCTAATTTCATGTTTTTACAAATATTTTTGCTAATATTATAAAAAGTTTAACGATTTTAATAATTAAATATAATGAATAAATTTTAAAGGAGTGATGTTCATAATGATATTTTAAAATGTATGAACTGTAATTATCCTTTATCTAAGTAACCCTAAAATAAATTTACATTCTCCGACTTATCTTAAAAGTTGTCATAACTCATAAACGACATACACTTAGGTCTCAATCGTCAAAGATTTCTTCTTTATGTCTTTTGTCGTAATTGCCAAATTTTTGTATGATCATTGATCCCTCACGTGATGGAAATTGGAAAGTAAAGTAGGCAAATGTTTCATGATCGCTATATGAACTTAGAATGCAAAATTGTAGGGTAGTTATTCACGGCATATCACATATGTATAATGGGTATGGACATATCTCTTAAGTTATAATATTTTTTTATTTTAAGTTATAAGTTAATCATAAAGCTATATTAATATAAAAAAGTTGTTTTAAATTATTATATATTTATATAACATTATTTATTACTCGTAAAGTGTACTACAATATATATCTCTTAAGTCATACTATTATAGGATACTTTTTTATTTTATGTTATAAATTAATTACATTACTTATAAGCCTTCAAATATTAGATTCTTATTATTATTATTTTTGGGTTTTATAATCTATTGAGTCAGATCACCAAGATGTCTACGTAGCTAGCAAAGATTAATTTTTTCCGATAAAATTTTATAGGATCTCTCAAGACATAAATTTAACATTCATAAAATCTAAACCTGATACCTTACTTAACTGAACTCGAATCCTTATTCACTTGATCTAATTATTCATGGATACCAAATTTCATATTCAATCACATAATTTTCAAATAAACTAGTATATTTTCTATTTATTAACTTACCCCATTTGATCAATAATACGAAATTAGGACCACGAGAGCATAGAGATAATTTGTCGAATTTTTATTAGGGAAAATTATACCCAATTATCCTGTATTTAGACCTAATTACAACATAGTCTAGGATTGTTTAAAAATTACACTTTAGTCCCCTAACTTTTGTTAATATTTGTAATTAGGCCTAATTTTTTAAACTTTTAGGGATGATTTTTCATTTTTGATCATATATTAAATGTAACGCTCATAAAAATATCTGGAATAAAGTGTACTTTTACAAATTTCGTTAGTGAATTTCATAAAAATAAGAAATATAAGGACTATATTATAATATTCAAAAGAATATGAATTGGCTTGTAATTAAAACTGTATTAGTTTTAGTTGAATGTAATTTTCCCTTTTTATTATGAGAAATCTTGAAACCCGCCGCCCCCGTAAAAAACCCCTAATTCAGCTTAAGCGAAACACATTACTGGATTTCAACGCACTTGCAAAGTTCCTACTTTTGGCCCGACACCAAGAATCTCCTCTCTGAAATCCCCATTCCAGCATCGTTTCCGCCGCAGTAGCACCTGGTATATGCGTTCACGCAACACTATTCACCGAAGATTCGTTAGTTGAGCAGCGGCGGCGGTGGGAGAGGTGGAGGAGGAGGAGATCTGCCGTTGAGTTGGGGAGGAAGAGATGGGTAATCCGAAGCAGAAGTGGACCTCCGAAGAGGAGGAAGCGTTGCGCGCCGGCGTGGCCAAGCACGGCGCCGGGAAGTGGAAGAATATTCAGAGGGACCCCGAATTCAATCACCTCCTCTTTGCTCGCTCCAACATTGACCTCAAGGTTCGTCTACATTTGTTTTGTCTAGGTTGTTTTTTGGTTAATTTTTTATGGCTTTGTGGTGTTTGCCAGTGGGGATGTTTCACATTTTAGGCCTGGTTGAAAAAGTAGTGTTCTTGGTTTGAGCTTCTTACCAGTTCGGAAACTTGTGTTTGGTGTGATTATTAGATGAGTTGTCCTTGAGCTGTGATTTAATTGAATTTGTAGTGATTGAAGATGTTTCGACGTGTATGGTTTAAATCTTACCGAATGGGAAAGGGTGGCCTAGTTGGTTACCGAATGGGAAAGGGTGGCCAAGTTGGTTCGTTATGCTCAGGTATCTATGCTTAAATGAGCTTGTTAGGACTCAACTTTCAAGTGGAGTGTTGGTTCAGTGATTCTCGCCCGAATGAGAATGTGTATAGAATAGCTTTCATTGTTTCACCTAGCTTATGTTTTTAGTGCTTGCTAATTTGGTAACGGTGGGCAGATGATGGGATAGATTTAAAAGATTGGTAATTTAGAGGGATGAAGTCATATTGCTACAGAGATAGGAACATAGTGGAAACGAGGCGTGCTTGCTTTTGTAAATGATAATTGCCCTATCGGTCAATTTGATAGGTCAGTCTGATGGAGGAATACTTCTTGCAGCGTTGAAGAAATAATTTTTAAAACTTCCTACTAGAACATCAGTAGAAAACTTTAATGAAATATGTTTATGTGGAAGGAATAATTTCTGAAATAAGTTCCAGCTTTCTGCTTTTCCTGAAATTAAAGCACCCTTTTCAGCAGTGAGCTGGTTAAAATGAATTTTTGTAAATATGGCAATTGTAAGATGCACCTTTTTATTTTCTTTCATGAACTATTATTTGAGTTGCAAGCTTTAGGGCATTATTAAAATATAAATATAATGAATGAAGTAAGAGCTTGGGCGGAATCAGTATTGAAAAATCAATTGGTTGTGTCGAATCATTTAATACAATTCAGAGTCATAGATTCCGTGGCAAGTCCCATTTTTTTTTTTTGTCTTGTTATTGATGTGTTGCTGTATTAAGTGGAGAAAACCTCCAGCAGAGTGAGTTCTTTTTAGAATTGCAAACCTTTCCTACAATAAACTTGGTGATTATAGGCTAAAACGTGAGGTTGCTATACCTTGTCCATGTTTGTGCTCTTAAAACAAGCTCATAGCTTTGACAGACTAAATAATTTGGTCACACATATAAGACATGCACAAGTAAATCATGCATTATAACAAGACTGACCATGGCTTTTTCTTTTGCTTATGCAGGATAAATGGCGGAATTTGAGTGTAGCAAGTGGACAAGGGCCCAGAGATAAATCAAAG
>JBBMKE010000002.1:15393328-15407619 GCA_037834125.1 Lippia alba | reverse complement strand
AATTCAGTAAAATTTGGTCAGAAGGACTTAAGTGAGACGAATTATTAACTTTAGGGACTCAAGTGTCACTTTTAGAACATTGAGGACTAAAGTGACACAAAACTGAAACTTGAGGGACCAAATATGATATTTACTCTATATATTATAAAATCGTACATATAGATATCAATTAATGAAATTTTTATTAGAATTAAAATATTTATAATTAAATATAGAAATAGAAATTAAATTTCATGATTTTTATTTGAATTTTGGGTGTTGAAATTAATTGCATGAATTGTATTTGGATTTAAATTAACATATATTTTCCTAAATTTATGCATTCAAAATAAATTTATTTGAATTGATGTTTTAATTAAGGACAACTTCCCAAAATCAAGGGATTCATAAAGTTATTAAATAAATAAATAAATTTAACAACCATCAACCAATCACATTTTTTGTTTTAATTAAAAATCTTAAAAAAATACAAAATTTCATTCAGTCAAAATTGACATAATATTGGTCAAAGACACTCTTCCTATATATTATAGTATAAATAGATATAGATGTTATACACTCGTATCTTCTTAATTATAAATTGAAAGGTCTCTTGGATTCGTACAAACACAATGAATCACATTCTTGGTATGAAATTCCTTCACCACTTTTGACATCCATTTATGATAAATAATCTACTTGTTATCCCAAAAATTACTTTTACGTATTTAGGGATAAGTAATTCTAACATATTGAAATGTTACTTTGAAGATAATTAAAAGAAAATAAATAAAAAACTTGAAACTCAAGATTGTATATCATGACTTTTTTGTTTGAATAGTATTTATTATTGGATAATTCCATAGGATTGGCCAAGTGTAGTATGGCAGAATTTAATTCTAATAAGATTGTAAATTTAAATTTCCCTTATTTTCATCTTCATAGATGAGATACATGTAAGAATTTTTATCTTGAATTGAGACGTCGTCCCTCAACCTAGAATGTAAATGAACAAAGTAACCATTCAAAACTTTACTTTCTAAACATATCATATAGGAGAATAAACTCTATTTGTCTAAACCGAATACAAAATTCGTCAATTTTAATTAGACAAATTATATTACTGATTTTCATAGAGTTATTATTTACACCATATCTCGGTGTTGGGAGGAGTTATTTACACCATATATTTGTGTTGGGAGAAATTGACAAAAAAATCTTGTGTTAAAAATTGACACAGAAAACTCTTTATTTTTAAAGTATTTGCATTTCGAATTCTTAAAATTTTTACGGTTGGTAGAACATTAATTCTCTCTATTTATTAGATACGAAATAACTAATTTAAGTTTTTATATTCTAATATAGATCATCTCACATATATGTATATACCTCTTTTTACACTTGTTTATAGGGTTTTTCGTGCAATTTTTATTTTATATGGGATTTTGGTGCATATAAAAAAGCATAAAGCAATATAAAGAGATTTGAGATGATTCAAAATATAAAAAGATAAATTAATTATTTGACATTAAATAGAGAAAATTACCAACGGGCAGTTACTCAATTGGATAGAGGTTTGAGTTCACTTAAGCAAGTCGGGTTCGAAGCTTGTGGATGTAAAAAACTACGTTGGGAGGGGTTCCCGGGAGATTACTCCTTCACTCAATTAGGTAGGAAAAAACTCTGAGAGATCGAAAAAAAAAATTAATTTTTCTTACTAACACTAGAACGCAGGTTTCTGTGTTAATTTTTCTAATACCGGGTTTTTCTGCCATTTCACAGGCATGGACGCATGGTCTAAAATCTAAATAACTCCATAGTCCATTTTCAAGATATAATTAGCAATCTTGTACAAGAAAGACGCATATCTATTCAGAAAATAATTAGAAATTTGGATCGGAACTTTGCGAAATGAGGAGAAAAGGAGCTAACATATAAATTTAGGGACGTTAAAGGTTCGAAATCGAGTCTAACAGAGCAACACAAGGTATTCAGACCAATTTCAACTTTCTTGCTCATAATACCCACTTGTATGTATGCTGCTGATTGCTGACAATTGTGTGTGTATATGTGTGCATTCATGTTTATTTGCAAATTAGATGACAATGGGGAAAGGGTTTTCCATCTTCTAGAAGTTCAAATTGATTGTTTTTTCTTTACCGTAGTGCTGCAGCAGAGTAGCTAGTTCAATGCACAACACCTGTTTGATTAAATGCTTCATTGAAAATGGAGGTATTTTTGGGTTTGTATGGAAGGATTACGTCGTAATTACACACTCTTTTTGCACCAAGCTGTTCACTCATCTGCTTGGATATGAGAATTTCAATCTTGTTTATAGATTTTTCTCTTTCTATAGTTATCTTTAATTGCAATGGAGGTTGTGTTTTGCAAACTATGAATGTTATCTTTTGAAGTGGACTTAGTTTCAACTTAAATTGAACTACATAATTTTGCTTTATGTAGACTTTTGTTGTACTGTAAATCAAATGTACGTGATCTCTCTATGCAGGAGTTATTTTGCCTGATCGCCCAAGTCTTAGTTTGGTATTGTCTTTTAGTTGTCTCATGATGTTGAGACTATCTTATCGCAATTTAAGTGCTCGTATGCGTGGTGGCGGCGAAAAAATCAGGCCTTCAACACAGATTTGTGGTTTTCACTCTACACAGGTGAGATGAAATTTTTGTCATCATCTTTTATAAATACACCACTTGTGATCTTTTCTAATTAGCCGTCTCTTTATGTTCTTGCAGCCTTGTTTGGCACCAAGAAGCTTTTTCGGTGTAGAAGATTTTCTCGATGATGACAATAGCCGGCCGTACACTTATCAAAAGGAGAAGAAATCAAAGAATCCAAACAAGCATGTATCTTTCAAGCAACGAACAGTTGCCTACATGGAACCCTTCACTCTCGATGTCTTCATTTCAAAGCGCTTTGTCTCTGCTTCGATCACTCATAGGGTAACGTGCAAGCAGGTTGCAGTTGCAGGTACTAACTCCAAGGATATTAAAGCTGCACTTAAATCAAGGTCAGATATACCTGCTTGTTTGTCAGTTGGACAGATATTGGCTGAGAGGGCGAGAGAAGCTGATGTGTATACGGCTGCTTATACTCCGAGGGAAAGGGATAAGTTTGAAGGGAAGATTAGAGCGGTTGTTCAATCACTTATAGACAGTGGCATCGATATTAAAATTTATCTAGATTGATCAGTTCTCCTTTTCTTCTTCAAGTTTTTTCTCCAGCTTAGTTATGTTGATACGGCTTTGTGGCTTTTAGTGAGGGAGAGGTTTTGCTTATAAAACAAACCATTGCTCTAAAGTTTTATTCTGGAATTCTATTCTAGGCTTAAGTGTTGAGCAAATGCCAATCTTTATAAATGTATTTTTTCAAATTACTATTGAAATAGAAGATAGTGATTTGACTTCACTTTACTATCATGATATTCATAACCTGAGGTATGTTTTTTTGGTAATATCAAGGTTTCAGGGTAATTTTTGTATTGAGAATAAATATCAGGGAATGACCCCTATTAATCATGTAATAAAGGCAAAGATTTTAAATTTTTTAGTTTATAATTATTAGTTGATGGGAATACCCGAGTACAATTGTAGTTTCACAATAATAATTATAACAATTACTTACATATTATATCACAATAAAAGAAACGTTATTTCACTAGATAATCTTTTGCTGCACTTTTTCACTACAAAAACAATACAGCACCACAAAATGTGACAATACTACAGGGGTTTTAACATGAAACAAAAATGAGACTCAAAACCCACAACTTTTTACTTGACCCAACAAAAGCTATCCTTTGAAAAGCTTTTTTTCAATCAACTTCTGCCTCAAACCCATAGCTTCTTCAGTCATACCTGCAGCATATATTCCTTCAATAATATTGCTAAAAAAGGCATGCTTTTGTTTCTTTCTACTCCTAGCAAACATTTCCATGACTTCAACTGCAGTATCCACATCCTTCATTTGGCATAATCTTTGGACAATGAGCTTGAAGCACTTCTCTCTAATCGAGCGCCGGTTCTGATTGTTGAGCACTTTTAGTAACTTCACAGCTTCTTCAACCATATCAGCCCAACAGAACCCCCACATCAGACATCGATAGGTAACTTCATCGGGCTGGGGCCCGCACTCCACCATGTACCGGTAAACTTCCATTGCTTTCTCCATAAAACCCTGTTTTGCCAATCCATTGATCACGATGTTGTAAGTGACTACTGTAGGAGTGCAGTAGTTTGCGTCTTTCAAGAAGTCGAGAATATCGACAGCTTCATATGCCATTCCCTCCTTACAAATGGCACGCAGTAGAGTGTTGTACGTAACTATCTGTGGTGAATATTCTTGCAAAACCATCCGATCAAGAACATCAATTGCACGATCGAGCAAACCGTGGTTGCAAAAACCGTTAACCAGAATATTATAAGTTACGACCGTAGGACGGTTTGATGTTTCCCTCATGAAACAGAGGATCTCATCTACTTCATCCCAACACCCATACGAGCAAAGAGAATGGAGGATAATGTTGTACGTCACGGTATTGGGTTTCAGTCCACGTGATAGAAGATCATTGAGAATCAATGTGGCTTCTTCGTAATTCCCTTGCTTCCACGCAGTGTTGATCATTGAATTGTAAGTTACCAGATCGGGAGAATATCCCTCGACTGCTAAATCTTCCACGATTTCAAAAGCACGTTTCACGCCAATATGTTTGCATACCAAGTCAATGAGGATCGCGCAAGTGATGGCATATTGCGGGCATCCTTTTCGCAGCTGCTCTTTCCAGAAATTAATTCCCTGTTCAAATCTACCATTATCGAAAAAGGCTCGTATTATTGTGTTAAAAGTAATCATATCCGGAGGGGAACCACTCAAGATCATGCCCTCCAAGACATCAATAGCTGCTCTCAGTTGCCGTTTCCTACACAAACCACCAATTAGCATGTTGTATGTAATAGTGTCAGGAATCCCACCAGTCATAACCATGATTTGGAGAACCTTATTGGCTTTGTCTATTTGGTTAGCATTGACAAGGCCCCTTACCAACTTTATGCATGATGGAAAATCAAGAATTTGGTTTCGACGAGTCATCATGTTAACTATCTTTACTGCCTCAAGTAATCTCCCATTACTGCACAAACCTTGAAGAATTTCATTGTTGGTTTTCTCATCATTTTCAGCAAAGGGCCAATCTAAGTTGGCTTTTGAAGGATAAGAATGTCTGCTCGAATGGATTTGGCCATTGTATCCATCCAATTTCCACTCGTTTTGGCTACCCTCAGTGGTACTACCAAGAAAAACACCAGTTTGGTGAACTTTACATCTGAGTGAAGAAGAAGCTGATAGTCCCGTAATTTCCTTCCACTGCAGATCAAATCGAGCTCTGCATTTTCTCACACGTGGATGGCTAAATGGAACCATAGCTCTTCTATGTGAATAACTGCTGGAGCCATTATTGAGATCAGCTTGGTTGGAGATTGAATTCAGCCTATGCAAATTATGGACCTCAGTTATTGATTTCTGTGGTAGGCCTGTACAAGCCATTCCAGTTCCCTCAATTAAATGAGACAAATAACCTTCAACAACATAGACGCTTCAACTTTGTCCTTCAACCAAAAATCCGTAAAACTGCATAGGAATTTCAGAGCCATGAGATGTGTCACTAAACAAATATACCATTTTTTGGCTATATATAAAGGCAGATAAACATTCGCCTAACACTAAAAGCATTTGCTACAAACATATACAACACGCAGTTTTAGAAGGTCATTAGTCCTCAAAACCAAAAAAAGAAAAAAAGAAGGTCATTAGTCCTATTCTTCTCTCTTTTTTTATTCATTTCTGGTGGAATAACCATCAAGTCAAACTAACAGAAAATCTATCAGATTAAGGTCTTCCATTCGGGTTTCACATCAAATGTAGCTAAATGAACAATTCCATTCCTTGTGTCATATAAAAGACTTGAACATTGCCACAAAAATGTTACATTTTCATAAACTGTACTATCCATGTGTTGCTCCAAACCCCAACACATATGTTCAGATATCTCTTGTCACTTCACAATTCTCTGATTCTTATTACGTACAACAGGGGTTTGAGAGATTAATTTATCTAATTAAAAGGAAAAAACAGGTGAAAATTGGAAGTTCTGTGGCACCCTTAAGATAATAATTAACAAATACTAATAAAACCAAACAAAAACATATAAACCAAGCTACATGGGATTTTAGAGCCATGTGGAATGAGGGATTATGAGTTTATGACAAGATAACTAGCAAAAGATCAATCATCAATCTAGTTTGATGCAGTATCAACGATTCTAACTTCCAATGTCCTTACTCCGTAGTATAATAGGCGTCCCGCATAATGCACAAATTAAAAATTCAAACCTTTAACACCCATGGATTGAAGAAATGGCGTACAGGAACTCAAAATTACAAAATAATAATGTCCCAGTTCACTGGAGAGAGACAAAGCATCAACTAGCCACAATCAATATTCAAAATAAGACAACTTCTTCACCACATTTCCTAAAAGCTAAAACCCAAAACTGAAATGCCAGGAAATTTCTCATGCAGCGGGAACAGAACACAAAATCAGGCAGAAAATAATAGTAAACAATCAGGTTGATGTGAACGGACAGAAAGGGAAGGAGAAAAAACGAACCTTGAAATGGTTGATGAGATGAGATAGAGGAATTAGGGTTTAAGAAAGGGATTTAAGAGAAAATTGCGTTTGTCCTTGTTTGAAGTTCAACTGGGTAGATAGAGATAGTGCCACTCCTCCCTCGAGAAAATATCGAAGATAGAATTTGTTGTATACTTGCATTCTTCATTCCCTCTCTACAGAAATAGATTTGTTTTTTAATTTTTTTTTTCCAGCAACCAAGGTTGGAATCTGAAAATAGGTAGAATCACCCACAAATTCCCAAATAATCCTTTATTGCTTTGTAACGCTGTACGTGGGAAAAACTTGTATTCTACATCTATATACGTATATTATAAATTTAAATATAAATAATTTTATGAGTCGAGATTTGAAAAATTACTTCCTTAAAATTTTGAGGCCATGGCAAATTAAAATTAACTTAGAAGTAAGATGAGAGTAGGAAAAAAAAAATCATGGAATTCGAAATACATGGTTGCTATTTAGTGGTTTTTTATATTTATTGAGGATTGGCATAATTTCATACGATAATCAAGGCTTATTTGTTGAGCATAATGCCGTATGAGTAAGTAAAAATTATAGAATTTTCACATGTTCGGGGTTTAATCGTTAAGGGAACCCTAAATTAACCAATAATTTGTGATTTGATAAAAGTATCTCATTCTTCAGGGGAAAACATTTAAGATTCTATATAAAACTTGGAGTGATGCATATTCTGCCAGTTAAGGTATGTGAACGAGTTCTTGTAATGGACAAAAAGGACCTAAGGGAGGGGATGAGCGACGTAAGTAGTTAGATATTGAATAGAGCCAATAGTTAGGACTTTTCTGCTCATGACGAGCACTCAGGGCCTCATGTGAAAGACTGTACTCACAATCCGGCAGAAGGAGTAACTCAAGAATGGACCGATAGCGGATGGCAGGAACCACCAGAAATGTTTGCTTAAAAGACGAAAACCACTTGCTCCACAACCTTCTATTGTTGCTGGTGGTGATAATTGCTTGAAGAATCACTTTTGTGTCACACAGACAAAAGGTTAGAAGGCTATTTATTGTGACTTCAACAACCTCTTATCTTTTCATCAACAAAATTTAGTAATATTTTCATCTACAGTAACAATGAACTATGAATCCATGTACAAATATATGCTACAAATTTTCCTTTACCTTCTTCACTCTAACCACTCAGGGAACTACACCCTGCCTCAAGAAAAAATATTCCCAAAGCCATGAAACATGAAAATGGAAAAGCCAATAAAAAAAAGAAGAAGAAGAAAAGTTTACAGTTGAAATTTTCTACTTAACCTGATTTTGACTTTTTTAGCGAAAACGAACGCCTCGATGAAAAGGGAACGATGACTTCAAGTATATTTTGGAGATAACCCTTGTCATACTTGTTGGTTTTCTTCACATCCAGCTCTTCTAGACAAGATCTTCTACAGAAAGTTTTCCATTTGCTGACTTTAGGCTTCTTTTCTTGATTTAGTTCATCTAAACTAGCTTTCAGAGCTGCTGCACTCGCCTTTGCCTCGTTTACCTTCCTTTGCCAGTTCAGATAGTCGTGCCATTTGAAACTCTGCAATTTAGCAAGGGATTGAGTAAATCCAAATATCAGGGGCTGTGGACTCTTGGCGGTTGTACGACGTTGATTCAAGTACTTAGAAAGTGAAAGTAGCACCGTGCCACAAAGCCATTTAAAAGTTAGTTATCACGCAAGCTAGATTTTTGGGACATAAGTTGTCATATTTTACTTTCACCAAGAAAAAACAATGAGATTAACCAAGAAGTTGTCATATTTTACTTTCACATAAGTTGATCGGACATAAGATTCTTGATAAATGCTAGACACGACTTTTGCTTAAAGCCAGATAAAAGAGAAAGAGTTATATGCTAAGTGTGGTATGGAGAGTGCCATATTGGAGGGAAGCAGGGAATATAAGGTTCATCATCTGTATATCTTATTTTCTTGTATGGACTTCTGGATCAATGACAAGGAGTAATGTACTCGGTTTGATACTTCTACTTGTATTCATGTCGTGTTAAATCATTAGAACATCTTCCCAATGCCATAAATACTTCTCCATTTTCTAATTTTTAAAGAACACTATTTACTATTGCAGTATAGAGGCAAACCATAATCAGGAACCATAAAGCAGCATATATCAACTCAGACTTGTGAGAGTAAAAGCTAAATCTATTGAAATAAATTTGAAGAGATGTACCTCATTTGTGGTAGTGTTTGTGAGACAGAGTTTAGCATGGTATGTGAAGAAACCGGTCAACAACAAAGAAAGGACACCCAGAAACACCATAACTAGGATCTGCGTGTTGTAGAAGTTCAACAACCACTGCCATGGAAAGATGCTTAATATCAGAGCATGGAAACAGAGTGAGCACACTTGAAAAATACCTTTATCTTAGGGCTGATCTATGTGTCACGTTCAACAATATTTTAGGTACAAGCAAATTAACTATTCAATGAGGATTTTGTGACCAAGAGATGGAAATGTTAAGTTGTCTCAGGGTCCTACTAGTGTAACCAGCCACCTTCTAGCCTAGGGATGGTGATGGTTTGGGTCGAACCCAACTTGATCAAGACAAGGAAGGTTTTAGCGATTAAAACTGTATGAAAATTTTTCTATAAAAAGATCAAGTACTATACAAATATTTTGACTTTTGGGCGGAAAACTATGAGCGAGCACCGTAGTACGGATTTCTCTGTAGCAGGCATTCAACAAATATTGTGAGGGGACAGATGCACAAGGTCATGACAGAATGAGCAAAATTCACAAACTCCTACATCTAGTCTGACCTATGCACATTATTTCACCTATTTTCAGGAAAAGACCAATTAGTCCAATTAATCCATGTTTTCATGAACAATCAAAAATAATTCAAAACTAGAAGTTCATCAAAGCTTGAGCAGAGTGAGCACATTAAGAAGCTACAGTTTTCTCATAAAAAAAGTAATGATCTCTTTTGCCCGCCCTACCCCGTAAAAAATAGTTCTTGTCTCATAACTATCGATTTGAATACTGAAAGTGTGAATGTAAAATAAATGAGTAGGTAGTAATGGTTAGTAATATTCATAAAAAAAGCCTGGATCTTTACTATTCCCAAATAAATTAGTTCAGAAGAATTGGCTCATTAGTGGTTTGTTCAAGCTGTGCACGAAACTTATATTCAGAGCCTGAGGAAGAAGTAGATTAAATCCACTCACGTTTGCAACATATGGAGCCAATTTCCTGAAAGAGTTTTCAATGCCATAATAAACTGCAACACCACAATTGAAAGGGAGACATTTATCTCAGTTATTCAGCACAATTCCAGAACCAAGAAAGAGAATTTTGGAAATGGACCACTTGAACCTGTCAGAACCCGGATAACTTGTAATTCTTTCAGCCTGCCAGCAAGAATTAACGCAAGTGCAACAGTTCCATACATGCAGAGGAAAAGATGCCTGCATGGGCATACCGAATGTATTTAAAATCGATTCAAGATTCAACCAAATTCATGAATCTGTGGCACTGATCTTTGTCATCTGATTATATCTCTATATATCCCATCTGAAAATTTCCAGCAGGGGAAATCTCCTACATATGCATATACTTATTCCAATCAAATCTCACTAAAGCTAAACTTTATAAGTTCAGACACTTCCGTGGTATTCCCAATGTGATTTAAAGCTCGAACTCTGCAAGTTGTATCATATTCATTAATTTTCCTAATTTGTTCAGCTAAGGCCCACAGACAAAATAACATCTCAACTAGACAATTCTTGAAAGTTTTTGTGAAGGACCAAAGCAACAGGCTTCTATATTCCTTTATAGGACTCCGATTTGTAATAATACTTTAGCGTTCCAATCTTGAACAATTTCAAATCTATAAACATCATTAGTTTTCTACATTAAGTGTAACAACTATATGAACAATTTTTGCAGGCAAATGAGAACGCTGGCAGTACTGGTATTCATTATTCAGATGCGCAACGCTTCCAAAGTGAATTCAGAAGAACAGCAAGATGTGAAATACTTGTCCTGGCTAAGTTTATTACTCACCAAATAATAAAAGCCACGAAGTATCTTGTATTTCTCTCTCCAATGCAATTGTTCTTCAAATAAGATAAACATAAAAAAACTTAAGATAAATGACAAACACGGCCTAGTTGTCATTGAGAATATTAGGAAGGAGTTTAATGAACGCACCACCCATGCACAATGATGGTCAAACCGAGCAACACATCGATCACATATGCTGCAGTGTTTTGACCTAGCAGGCCTGGTATTTGCAAGAAAAACATTAAAGCTAGTTTGCAAATTTACTAGGACAGCAGGGGAAAAAGAAAGGAAAACAGAAGGCTACTTGGGGATCTTGCAGGTCGGACACTCTTTCTCTGAGAAGATGATATTGTCATATGGATAAGCAGAAATGTATTGAGAAACATTGGAAGAATTCACAACCCCTGGATCAGAAAAGCTAGTCAATAGAAAGAGGAAAACACCCACTCCAACTCCCAAAAAGCTTGTGTACCTGCCAAATAAATAATTTCGAGGTAACATAAC
The DNA here is from genome assembly GCA_037834125.1 of Lippia alba. Lineage (NCBI taxonomy): Eukaryota > Viridiplantae > Streptophyta > Magnoliopsida > Lamiales > Verbenaceae > Lippia > Lippia alba. The sequence goes on along the minus strand of JBBMKE010000002.1, from coordinate 15,396,400 downwards.
AAATATAGACCACCTGAATACAAAAAAAGCAAGCGTAGAAAATTAGAAATGTAGAGAGTACCTATGCACTGCACTCAAATAATAACCGGGAATGTAGCTGAAGGACGAAATTACAATTATGTAATAAGTTGCTCCAATCATTACTAAATACACCAACTGCATGACGAAAAGAGGCTAATGAATTTTCTTGGAACCAAGTATAAAAAGGAATTGACTGAATGTTACTAAATCAAATTCCATATTTGATCCATAATACGTGCTAAAAAGATTTGAAAGGACCAAGTCATATTATTTAGTTTCTTTTTTTCCCATGCTTGACTTTGTAGTAAGGTGATTCCCTTGCTGTTAGTTTCTGTTAAGCAAAAATTCTACTTCCTTTTGAAGTAACTAAACACTTGGAAAGGGGTATCCTGAGTAGCATTTTGTAAATAGCTGACATAAGCAAAACAAAATAATAAACACATTTATCTTATCAATAATCACTTCAAGATATAGAATGTCCTGTATTCTTATTGCCTGAGGAGGCTGGTGGCAAACCTCATGAACAAATGAGGAACTGAAAATAATCTGAAGACTTCTAATCCTCGTGAAGTACAGGCAGGGCTTGGGAGGTGAAATGCTCCAAAACTATTCGTAATATTTGGGAAATAAACTCATACAGAATGAGGAAAAGCAAAAGATTTTTACAGTTCATGACACGTGATTGTAGCCTTAACTCAAGATAATACGGCAAAAATGGTGGTTGAGTTGAACTTGAACTAGTAACTACAAAATTGAGGATTTAACTCTATTGGTCAGTTATTGGACTTTATCTGCTAAACATTAATCTTGCTGCTTGTGGGTCCAGAAGAAGAATTAGATTACCAGAGCAACTGCAAGAAGCAAAAGACTTCTCTTGTTCAGCTTCGATTAACTATAGTAATGATAGATTGACTCCATGAAATCATAAATCTTAATATCTTGCTCTGTTTCACTAACAAGGTCATATAGGTGAAAAATCCAAATCCATGATAATGCAGAATGATCCGGGCACTACATCATTTGAAACAACAGTCCTTGAAATCACAGAGGAAAGTTCAGAAAAAAGGATCTCATAATGACAAATCTAAGGGAGAGCAAGAATCCAAAGCGAAGACAGAGCAGAAAAGGAAACAAGCACTTATATGACACTTCTCAGAATTTATTAACAGTTATATGACCCCAAGCCCGACGATAACACACGCCGCTTACAAATTTAGCTCATACATTGTTCAAAAAATCCCATCAACTCAAGTTAGCTATAATGCAAGAAACGAAATTAGCACCAAATCACCAAGTAAACAAAGCACCATCATTCAATAACTCACCTGTATGATTGGGTTGGGGCGTTCGCAGCAATAGTACTCGATAGAGAAAATCGCATTCGCGCCTCTCGACCCACACAAAAAATGAATCAATCGCCTGTGCAACCACACCAACAATTACAATATCAGAAACAACAAATTGCGAATAACGAGATACATGATCATCATCAATTCAGCTCATTCAAATCAACTGAACAAATACCTGAAATAGTCGTAGGCGCCGAAGGTGATGAAGAAGTGTATTTTCTGAATGAAGGTCCCCTGGAAAATGGGCCATTGGCCGCAGAAGAATGAGACCAACACCAACGCCGTCACGAGTACGTGGCACATCAGAAGCCATTGAAGTGCCATCGAGGAAAGAATTTGAGAAGAATGGAGATTTAACTCAAAATTATTGAATTGATTCTGGGAAATTAGGGATGAATTGAAGAAGGTTATTTGGGGGCAGATTGACTTCCAGGGTTCGTTGATTGGAGATCAGTCAAACCGCCTGACAAGTTAACGGTTTGGTTAGGACTCCCTCACAAAACAATATTTGGTCAAAACTACGAAATTAGCTCCCCAAATATAAATTTAGGTTTTCCCAAACTCTATTTTACAATTTTGTCATATAATTTTCAAAAATTTATAATGTAAGTTTGATTTTCGCCTAATATTAATTTATCACCGGGAATGTTTATATGGTTGCCCAATTTATATTAGAGAAAGTTTTTATAGGTATTTGATCATGCACTAAATTGATCGAACTACTTTGATGAGAATGGTCAGACAGTGAATTATATATATGTAAAAAATTTATTTATTGGAATTGTGCAATAACTGAGGCAAAATATATAAAGTTTCACATCTACAATTTTCATATGTGTCGCTTGGATTGGAACGGCTTAATTATTAGATTTGATTTTAGTGAAATAAACTCTAAAACATTATTAGGAATTGTGATTAATAATGATTAATAAATAATTACACTAGTAACATTGTAACTATTATCAATTTGAGGCTGTTTTTCCAATTGTGCGCAGCCAGACGTGTCTATTTTAATCATAAATGAAGATTAACCGATAATTATTCTGCTAAAATTGGAATTAAATACAATATAGCCTTAAAAATGAGTTCTTACTTTAAAATTAAGGCTAATGCCTAATGGGTATAAGAGGCACCGGACAATAAAATATAAACAAAGTTTTTCATGAGAACTTTTATATGACAAAATTCTCACTTATCTCAAACTCGAAATAATACAAGGGATTTGGTGGAATGAACTCAAAAAGTATTCACAGAGATTCAGCCAAAATTGAGAAAATTTTCTCATTCAACTCCAATTCTGGTGTCATAGTCAGAAATTCCTTGTTTGAGTTCATGAGAATACACTTTACTGATTCGTTTAATTGATTTACTTCCAATCAATTATGGAACAATCCTCATGCATATACAACAAAATAGGATCAACAATAACGTGTACAAAACAGAACTAGAAATGAACATGTACATGGTGTTCAGACACAAGAACCAGAAGTTGGGACTACCAATCAGTTACATCTATTGTGCTCTCGATTAGGTCGACACAAGAGCCGACGGATCGTCCTTCCGACATGGCCTCGGCAAGCTTTGCTCGAGCTTTTTCATGGCGACGAAGAAGTAGGACAGTGTTGAGTACAGCCCATCTCACTTGACCATCGGCCTTTTTCTGGGTAAATCCCAAGCTCTTGAGTAATCTATCCAACTGTCA
>JBBMKE010000002.1:15369754-15392025 GCA_037834125.1 Lippia alba | reverse complement strand
TCTTTCTTTTAATCAATTAGAGGCAAGCATAGTTTAGGCATGCATACCGCATCCAAGGTCCATAGGAACAACAATCCAAGCGACGAAAAGAAAATCTGCTGAGGACTTAAATCAAACACATTCCATGCAGCAATTCCTCCCAAAACAGCAGCAGCTTGAATGCTCCTCTCTATAACGCCCAGTGTGGTATCTTCCGGTGATAAAAGAGACGACGTTTCAATCCCATTCAATCTCAACTCATCTAGCGTGTAAAGCCTCTGAGGAATCTGTAATCGACCTACATAAATAAGTTAAGCAAATATCCACCATTTTCTTCAACAGTGCTGGGAAGAACGCAGATTCTTCCCAGAATGATCCAATTTTGCGAATCAATTGCATAGATTACTCACGAATCTCGGATTTCTTTCACACAAAAAAGTCCAGAAATTGGAAGTGAAGAAGGAAGTTCATGAACCTGGCGAGCAGCGCCGAAGCAGCGGAGGCCGTCGGACTTTGCCTGCAAATCCCTAACGAGAGTCAAAGCACCCCTCTCATTCCCTTTGCTCAACTCCTTGTCGACTTGCTCCAGCACTCGCCACCTCCGGCCGCCGTCCGTCGCCGCTGTTAATTCACTAACAATTCTGCAAGAGCGGTGGGAGAGAGGAAAAAACCCGCCGCCGTACACCAGAACACGACTCCCCATTCCGATCAAAACTCAAAGATACATTTCCTCAATTGTAATTTGTATTTTTTCTATCAATGTAATTTATATCTCCCCATTTTGCTGCAATTGTTGTGGCCACAGAAGGCGTATATGAGGATAATGTGGACCGAAACGTCGTCGTTTCCAGGTACTACATGAGATCTGATCTTCGTTGCTTAGCGTTAACTCTGGAAATGCACATTTCCTCAATTAGAGAATATGTATCAGTATCACCGCCGGCGATTCAATTCCAGAAGCGTCGAATATCTGCGGCGGCGGCGGTGGAGGAAGGCGAGGTGGTGATACGACGTCGGAGAGGGCTGAGGAGATTGGATAGAGAATTGGAGAATGGCAATTACACGGCGGCGGTGTCTCTGGTGAAGCAGCTGAAAGCTCACCCCGCCGGCCTCCTCCGCGGCTTCGGCGCCGCCGCAGGGAAGGTACAATTTAAGCTCAGGACTAATCATCTATGTAAACTTCTAACAATTTTTACAGCACTAATGTGTTTGCAGATTTACATATTATAGGTTGGTAGAAGTGCATTATCCTTGAATGAATTGAAGTTAACAGGGGAGATTAAAGTATCATCGCTGCAGTTAGTAGTTGATGCAATCCTTCATTCTATCAAGTCTAGCCTGGAGTTTCAAATGCAGGAAGAAGCAGAAGAACAAGAAACAAAGGTATGATCACATTTGCCCCTAATGCTATTCTGATTAAACAAGCTTTTCCTCTTTGATTCAATGTTATTGTAATGCATAAATGCATTCGAGTACCGATGCTGATTTGCCAAGCCGATAAGCTTTTGCAGCTCTCACTACAAGATTCTGGACTTGTGATAGATGCTGAGAGTTCAAACTCTATCCAGGAAGATCGTCTGATGTGTATACAAGTAAGCGGTTATATTTCCATCGTTTTCATTCAATTCATAAAACTACTTCATTCGTTAGGCGTAAACATGTCTCAGACTCGCAGTAAAAGAAGAAAGTCGTAAAGATTACACGGAGACAAGCTGATATTTTGCATCATGAATCTTTTTCAACATGAAATTCGTAACTTTTTCAGCATGAAGCTGGTCATTTTCTAGTTGGTTACATGCTTGGAGTCCTGCCCAGAAGGTACAAAATACCGAGTATGGACGATCTATTGCTGGATAATTTTGCGCGGGGGAAAGTGGAGTTTGTAGGGTTCGAATTTCTTAGAGATGTAAGTGCACTCAACAGATTGTTAACTCAACAGATTGTTAAGTTTGCCCATTTTCGAGTTTCGGAATACTTTATAGCTTTTGTGGTGCTTCACCTTCTATAATACTGCTCATCATGATAGCTCAATTTTTCATAGGTCAGGCATACCATGGTAAAGAAAACCTCATACAAAGGAAAGCTTAATAAAGAGGTGCATTTATATACCCGTTTCCATCTTCCTAATTTGGGATTACACTAGCATTCCCGGAGAGGTTTGAGAAATTACAAAAACTTCCCTCGAGATACACTAAGATTTGGCCTAACGCGTGCTATCTGTAGCTTGCTTATAAAATCAAACTGGCCATTAAGTGCGAAAGGCAACATGGATGTTCATCAAAAGTGAGATGACATTACTGGAATTAATGAATCCAGGTGTAATGGAAATTCTGTAACAAGGGTAGTTCTTTGTAGTTTCTCAAACCTCAGGGCAAGTTCGTGTAATTAGATCAGACCTCAAGGTATGTCGGTGCAATTCTTCCTTGGCGATCATGAACAGCCTACTGGGTACTTAGTTCTTGCGAAAACCGATTAAAATGAATACAAGCAACCCTATTTTATAAATTTTTGGTCAAAAACAAAAATTTCTTGCGGAAATATACTTAATTCTCAAGTTTCTGTAATATTGAAATCTTCATTTGTCATTCCAGATTTTAAAAAAGTTCTCATGCGTGATACTTGGAGGCTTGACAGCCGAACATCTAATATTTGGATACTCGGAGCTACTGCACTCCGATGTTGAGAAGGTTAGTTTTCTTATCCTGTTAACGCAGCTCTTAGCCATATGCTTGGACATGTTAACTTATTGATGGCTTATCAGTTGGACAGAGTGTTTAAGTGGCTGGATTTTAAGGAGAAAGAAGCTGATTCTGTGACTAGACAGGCTGCCGAAACTGCAACCTTGATATTGTGTTGTTACAGTGACGCTCAGTCGAAACTTGCTGAAGCAATGGCTTCGGGTAGATCAATTGGCTTTTGTATAGATACTATAGAGAGAGCATTAAACTTCAACCATTCAAGCAGTAGTTTTTAGATTAAAAGTTCAGACTTAGTTACACGACATACCCTTTCCCAAAGAGTTAACATTACATCAGAACTCAGGGTCACTGAATTAACATACCCTTCTTAAAACTACGTACGTTACTGCAGAAGAATGAATAATGAATTTATGTTCCCCTTTTTCAGAGAGTTTAAGCTTTGCGTCATATTGTTCATGGTATAGTTTTGAATTAGGCTTTTTATTGACGAACTATTTATATAGTATGCAATGCTTCGCAGACTCTTTTCATCGGGTCAGACGATGTAGGGATATCAGACATGGATGTCGAATTGATTAACAAACAAGTGTATCAGGTCAGACAATTTAGGCATATCGGTGTCGAATTGATTAACAAACAAGCGTATCGAGACATCAAATGCATAAACTTAAAACCGGACAAGTATGATTGTTTGCAAGTCCTAAAGGCTAAAACTCGTAAATATTTAAAAAGTAACATCCAAAAACATATCCATACCAAAATAACTAAAAACAGCTAAGGAAAAAGGAAGTTTCCAAGACAGTAGTGCCAAAAATAAAAAAAGATATCCATTGGGGCATTGACTGAGAGTACCTAAAATTTAACACAATTCCTTTTGCAGCCAAATATTTTCCAGTCAAAATCAAAGAGAGAAGATCCATTCCAGAAGGGTCAAAACTAGAAATCTAGATCTCAACAGTAAGAGCAAAGTCAGAATATGAGACTTCTGAATTAATATAAATCTCAAACCTTCACAGCAGTAATAAACCCCAGATTAGTATAACTTATCACAGATTATCGCGACACTTTGACCTGGATATTACAGTCACAGATGTAAACATAAGCAGTGGAAACACCTCATTTAGATAATGAAAATATTTGAAGGGCTTACAATAAAAAGTGTAAACATTGGAAACCAATTGCCTGAACTTAAAAGTGTTCTGAACCAGTAAATAATTTTGCAAGTAGCCGACATTACAGGCCAAATTGTACAGCTCAGAAACACTTGAGATAGGCAGAGAAAGAAATACGACACCTCAAGCAAGAAAGAAGGGCACATGGAATAAAAGACCCACACCACAACTCAATTGAATGGTCACCACCTAAAATTCACTCGAGGTTTTATCAGTTATATATATATATATCCTCGGTCACAGTTTTCTTGAATTGGAATTCACACTAGAGGGAATTATCAAAGAGCATTACCTTTCGCTCAGAATATGACGATTTACAGGAACGTGATAAGCGCATGCAGGCACAGCATTCAGTGGGGTTTTTCCTCATCGTCGAAATTTAAATTCTCTATTCCTTTAATGGTGGACTCGTAATTCTTCATACTAGAATTGTTCTGTCCAGAAGAAGTGTGCTTTGGGTCAGATGATCCACCAAGGGGTGAAGTTCTTTGTCGACTTGATACTTTGTTTATGGTAGCTGGACTCGCCTCGGGGGTGCGAGAACGAGTAGGATCAGAATCATTTCCCAAGGTGAAGGTTTCGCGGCTTCCGGAACCAGCACCTCGTCTCAGTGTTCCACTAGACCTTCCAAAGAAGGTTGAGCTTGAGAGCTGCAAAAGTAAAAAAGCTCAAGTTGCAATGCCAATAAAATCAGGTTTCAAAAGTGATATAGCGGATGTAATACATAAAATGTACGAACACAAGTTAGACAACAAAAAGCTTTTAATCCACAGAAATTGTGACTGATTACACGGCTAACCATAGCATCCTTGCTTGCTGAATCATTTGCAGCTGGACTCTTCTGTCTAGATGTGCCACCAGAATTTATAAGTTGTCCACTTCTTCTTCTGGAAGGATCTCCTGAAGAAGTGCCTACTTGCCTCCCTTCTTCTTCACCCCCAAAGTTAACTGAGGAAACATTGCAAACCACATAACTTGAAATTATTACTGGTAAAACCAAAAGCTAGAACATATAATGGGGGTCTGTTAATACAAAACCTATTACCAATTTATATACATTTCTAGTTTTCAAATCCATTCCAGTAAAACAAACTTGTGGCTACCTCAGCTTGTTATAAATAAAAAACTTATCCACATGAGAAGGCAGATTATGTACTCTGTGAAAGTACCTGGCAGACGTTCACCACTGGGAATTGCAGGGGGCAGTCCTGAGCTCGTTCCCCCATTTGCACCCTGACAAACTTGCATGTAAGAATGCATAGAATTGATATATAATTTTTTGTGAGAATTTCCAGGTTGAATAACTTACAGGTGGCCGGGAAGGAGGAGCAGCCATCTGAGACTGCTGATACTTCAGAATAGTCCAATCAAAAACATAGTCAAATTGGAACCCTGACAGAGATATGACAAATAAAATATCAACTCCATTCTATTCTTTTATCAATTTTCTCAGCTCAATGAAATTGTGCAAGCAAAAGCTTTCATCAGTGTACGTAAAACTCCTGCTGAATCAGTGTAAGTAAAACAGCAGCTGAACAAAAACTCACACCTTCACGAATGAAGAGATCACGGAATATTCTTTTAAGATACGCATAATCTGGTTTGTCCTCAAATCGGAGTGAACGACAATAGTGGAAATATGATGCAAATTCAGTTGGATAACCCCGGCACAGTGCCTATGAAAATGTAAGTTAGCGATTATAATTCAATAGAAACTATGCACATCCAACTCCATTTTTCGAGTACAAGATTACCTCAATAGAAGTTGAAACCTTTTTCTCACTTATTTTCTCATATTTCTGTTTCTTGGTCCCTGCTTTTAGTCCCTGCCACGGAAGGCTGTATAGAACAGATGTCAAAAAACCATAAAAGCACAACACAGCATTAGGAGCTAAAAATGGCACTTATTTACCTTCCCCTTAAGAAGTACATCAGGACGAAACCAAGTGATTCCAAATCATCTCTCCTGCTTTGTTCTATGAAGAACATATATAGTATTTTAAAAAGGTTGGGACTAAGATCTTCAATTAATAAGAGTATAGAACAAGTTCCGCAATCGCAAAGACATACCTATTCCCAGGTGAGTATTCATACTAGCATAACGTGCTGTTCCAGTCAAGTTTTTGTTCTCCCTGCAGGGTTGCAAAGGCTTATTCAAATTGATTCACAAAAATATTCAAAACCGAATTTAAATACTCAAGACATCAAGTGAAGCTTTCTGTATTTAAAACTTTATCCTCACAGATACACAGGTAAAACGAAGAGTGGATGGGACAGAAGTCAAAGAAAGACTTAGTTTCACAAGACACAACTGTACAAAGCAAGAAAGAATGTCAATTTATGTCAAAGGGTGACATTAAAGTCAGATTAGGTAGCTGCAGACGGATCCCAGATAGATCATCCTAGTAATAGAAATGCATAGTGTAGTAGTAAAACTTATCTCAATATATTCCGACAACTGATGTAAAGACAGTTGATAAACCCCAGAAGAGTAGAACAATTTATTAGTAGTCTAAAGAGTTATGAGTAACTCGATCTGCAGCTAAGGGTGATTTGGCCTCCAAAACTTCTGATCTTTTCTTTCATAACCACCCTCATCTTTCCAGTGATTTTAGAAAGATTGCCCTCATCAAACATAATTACTTGCGATATAGATTTTATCTCCCTTTTCAAAATCTACCTCATTTCTAGATTTAATCCTTTTTTGATGTGTTATTCTTCACTCAGGTCATGTCCACAACTAAGCAAAATGAGAATTTTTGGAAAAGAACGGTCGCCAACAAACTAGTGCTCATCTTACCTGTACGGAATATGCTGATGAGTTGAACTGTCTCTGTATTTCTTTGCAAGACCAAAGTCAATGATGTAAACCTAATTTTGGGTCAGAAGAAACAAACTGCATCAGCATATAAACCCCTTTATTTCCAATATAATTACAACATACACACAGTAGACAAGGACCTGATTTGCACGCCGTCCCAAGCCCATGAGGAAGTTATCTGGCTTAATATCTCGATGTAAAAATGATTTTGAGTGAACAAACTCAACCCGATTGATCTGTTAGGCATGGTTCATAAGTTGAGGAATCATATATAATTATGCTGAGAAACAATAATTTCCCAATAGCGATGCCATGTCAATCAGAATACAACTAAAATATGAAAATATTAACCATTTGATCAGCTAGCATGAGAACTGTCTTCAGAGATAGTTTCCTACTGCAAAAATTGAACAGATCTTCAAGACTGGGCCCAAGCAAGTCCATCACTAGAACATTATAGTCTCCTTCCACGCCGAACCATCTTACATTTGGTATCCCAGCTGCAACAATTTTCTAGAGTTAGAACTCATGATATACTTCAAATAATTGTTTAGTAATCAGACAAAAAGTGAAAATATCACTCAGATTGGATCATTACTTCCTCCCTGCAAAATTCTGTACAGCTTGGACTCATAGAGCAATTGAGGATGTTTTGTCTTCACATTCTCCTGAAAACATCAAAGATGAAGTTTAAGCATCTACTAAAAATATTTGAACAGTCAATAGAAAAGGACCACCACTGTCCCTCCACCCCCACCCCCAAAAAAGGAAAGAAAACAGATATAGATTCAAAGCATGCCATTTCTGGATATAATAGAGTGAAGAAGTTTATCAAGCAGTTAATTTAAAGGGCCATATATCTGATTCCAATTCCATCACCCCAGAGTCATGGTTAGATTATGATCAATGAGAATTCATGCCCAAAAGCATGAAATAGCAAGATAAGTAAGAGGCTCACGTTTTAGTAGTTGTTTTGCCAATATGAGATTAAAAAAGTTAAACTCTTATTCCGCAAACCTGCTTAAGTGCATAATGCGAAAATCTTAAAAATGGATTGCGATATCAATTATATCCACATATGGTCAATGGGTACTCTACTGGAATATAGTAGAAGAATTACATTTAAAACAACACTACAGACCTCAATGGCCTTATAATAAATAGTAAAACTTCTAGTTCCACATTCTATAAATGGAACATTATTCAGCAAGCAAAGCATTGGTTTCATTCTACAAATTAGCAACTACGTGTTGCATGCTGATATGATCAGTATAGAGCAGGTCATAATCAGGCACAACAATGAAGAGTTTCGTAAAATTCCATTGATCTTCCATGATCAAGGAAAAAGTAGCTCATAAACAAGTTGCATGTCATACTGATCAGAGGTTGAACTAAATTTCCAAATTCAAGTAACAAAATTGGGAAGATTTTATATGCTCCCAACAATCAAATCATGGAAAAGCTTCAATTTTAGAGTATGAGTACAAAAAGTCCCAATACGAAGACAACTAGTAAAAAGCAGATTACAAAGTAGGGTCCCCCAATGGTAAGGTTTCAACTATTTAAATCTGACCATTAAATCTTCAATTCATATGCTTATCTTAAAAAGTTTTTTTTTTTTGAAAGAAGGCAGTGAAGCAGCAGAAGACGAAGACCCGTCAGCCTCCCAAATCAAAACTTAAAACATAAAATCATCAACCCACAACAGAAGACTGAGGAACTGGAAGCTGATTAATTTGATAAAAGGCAAACTACTATTTTCCAACCTAATGCATCAAGCATATCAATCAACCAAGTATCATCACATACATGCAGCGAAAACTCAACACAGCAGTTACAAATACTACCTTTTAAACACAAAAAACGAAAGTCAACCAGTTAAAACAAAGGCAATCAAAACTTCCAAAAAAAAAAAAAAAAGACTGAGTTCGGTACGGAAAGCGCAGAACTCACTAGCTTAATCGCGACCTCCTCATTAGTCTGAACATTCGTCCCTGCACCCAACAACAAAACCAGCAATCAACCCCCAACTCTCAACCAGAAAAAAAAAAAAGTAAACTGCAATTCAACGAACTGAACACACACAACTCTTTCCCCCAAAACTCACCCAGATAGATCTCCCCAAAGGATCCACTCCCTATCTTCCGACCCAACCGATACTTGTTCCCAACTCGCGGCTCCATCTTCCAGAAACCTAGCTTTTAGCTTCACTTCAACTTCAGTAACTCAGTACACCAAATTCATCAGCAATCAAACCCTAGAAACCCAGCATAGAGATCCGGAAGTCTCCTAATTAGGGTTTAGATCCAAAAACTTGAAGGATTAAAGGGATTAATTCCCACTAGGGTTAGGTTTAAAGCGGGTGAAGTTAGAGAGAAGGGAAAAAAAAAAAGGGGAAAAAAGTCTTGAGCAGTTTCTTACTTGGCCATTTTATATCACCGTGTGTGTTGCGCGCGTTTGAAGGTTATGGGAATAGGTGAGGGAGTGTAAGCACGCGCTGGAGGGGCGCGTGGGGAAAGATTCTGATTTCAGGAAGATAACGATTGGATGGATTGAGTTTGCGTGCGAAGGCCGGGGCACGTGACTCACGTGACGTCCTTTTCTCTACTACGGCCCGCCAGAGTAGATATATCACGTGATATTTAATAAAGGTGGTAATTAAATTTAAATTAGTAACTCCTACGTGTGTAGGTGAGAAATTAATGCTATTTAATTTTTATATAAATGTATAGTTTGTGATTATTTTTAGTATAATTATTAATTTATAATAATTAAATAATATATTAATAAAATAATAATTCAAAAAATATCAGGAAGAAAAGATAAAAATAATATTAAAAAATTAAAATAAGACAACACAAATAAAAATTTAATACAATATTAGAGTAGGGATGCAAACAAGCCCAGTCAGCTCGGTTCGAGGGTCGTCAAGCCGAACCTAAGCCCTTTTCTTCCCAGCTCGCGAGCCACTTATTTAAATAAAAAATAATATATTCATTTTTATATATATTCAAATACTTAATTAATATATAATATTATATATATATATTTATTTATTTATTTATTTTTATACAAAATTAATTAAAAAATAATATATTTATTATATATTTGTATATATATTAGATTAATATATATAAAAATATATTTAATAATTTAAAAAAATGAAAATTTAATTAAAAATATTATATTTTTCCCGAGCCTCGAGCCGAGCCGAGCCAGCACCGAGCCTTGGTCTAGCCGAGCTCGAGCAAAAAAAAAGGGCAAAGCTCGGCTCGGCTTGTGTGCATGCCTAGTTTGGACTCTGTCGTCATTAATATATCAACACTTTTAAAAATATCATTTTGTCGTGTTGTATCATAACGAATATTTTCTACGATGAAACTTGTTTTTAAAAAAAATTGTATTATCTTATCCATGTCGTGTCTTATCCTTATCACCGCGTTTATATAGGTGTACCATAACCTATAATAATAATAATAATATTTATTTGCATCGGATATGAGAATTTAATTTCAGACCTTCCTATATATTATTAAAAATTATATATTAAAAAACTCTAATACGATACATTTTATTAAGTTGATATAATATCGAATGGCCTGCCATACTGTGGCAATGTTGAACATTGGGTTTGTAACTTTATATGTATACTTTAATATGAAGACTCTGAGCTCATTATTAGCAATCAATAGGAAAGTATTATTAAATGAAAATACAATGCAAGTAGACATAGTTGAAGCGCTAGATTTCTTATCTAATTGGATTTAGCTAACAACTAGATAGACAGCCGCGGGGTTTCAATTAGGGATCAATTAGATAGAACTTGAAAAGATTGACGTATTTAAAAACAGGAGGATTTTTTTTGGTTTCTTTCTTTTCTAAAGCATCCCTCAAATATTCAGATATATATTACCCCTAATTATTATAACATGTACAAATTACAAACCATGTAATCTAAGAGAAGACTAGGTTTATATAGATCTAACAACCGAAGCAATTAGTTCAAGTGCTTACTATTCTTTCTTTAGGGTAATGATCATGATTCGAATATCTCCGATCACTTTGGAAGTGTATTTAAAAAATTATGTAGATAACAAATTAAATCCACAACAATTCATATATAAGTCCACATATCTATTGAGACTTGAATCTAATACCACTATTTAAAAAAGAGTTTATTTTAGAGAGAAATAGATATTTTCATTATACACGTATATTATATATAAATTGTTCACGAGTTTAAATCTACGCGAACGCTAGTTAGGAACCAAAAACAATTGTTAAAAAGGGAATATCATATCATCTACTCTTGGAATTTCAATATGTCGTCGTTACAGTTTGAAAATAACTTTATAATTTTCCTTTTTTAACAATTGTTAAAAAGGGAACATCATCTCATCTACTCTTGGAATTTCAATATGTCGTCGTTTGAAAATAACTTTATAATTTCTCCTTTTCAATTTTTGGTCAATACCAATTATAAATCGTCGATTATAGTAATTATTGTTATCGGTACCTGAAAGATAACAAACCAAGATATTTAAATCTACAATTCACGCCCAAACTCAAAATTCGAATCTCCGGCCAATCCTCAATGCTTTCCTTTTTCTTGAACTAATTAAAAATCATTATAATCAACTAATCCAATAATTTACAATTATGAAAGGCTCATCATAATATATAAACTACGAAGCAAACCCGACTTCTAAATAGATGAAAACAACAAAAATGATGATGATAATGTTAACAAGCAATGTGGGTCAAGCAATACTTAGCTCGTTTGTACAAAGGCAAAAAAGGTGGGCTATGGATGTGGTAAGTGGTATTCCATGCAGCTTTCAATGCCAAGAATTATAACATGTTATGGCGGTCTCAATTCTCATGTTATAGTGGAGGATTAATTTTGGATGCATATGCAGTTAAGACTACATGGCCATCATACATGGAATGTATTTGTTTGTGGATCATCATGGTTGCCATAATCCCAAACATACTCATATGGTTGGTAAACATCAATACATGTACGTTTTATGAGATCCCTGTTTCTTCACATGAACCCCATCGCCAAGAACTGATAGGCCATTTTATCACAAGACATGTGGAAGAAATTGGACTTTGATGATTCGGTTCATTTCCAATTGTTGAATCGGTTGGGGGAAAAATCGTCTAAGTCATTAATTAATAATTATAAAAAATATGAGGTATTTATGATCCTACGGATATCGGTATATAATATTTTTTTGGTTTAAACCATGTCATTTACTGTCAACTACAGTGTCTAGTCTCCTCGTTGAATTGTAGGCACCTCTCTTTAGGTGGAACAACTAATTAAGAAATTTAAAGTTATTTTATATCTAAAATCAGGATTAGAACCCCTAAGCTTTGTTAAGGATGGATGAGTCTCGATATATACTATGAATACATATCTTCCATGTTTCAATGCTGAAATACCATTGAAAATTACCTACTGTATAAAGTTTGTACGTAGGACAAGATATAATTACAAAATACGAGAAATTTTAGTTCAGATAGTGCTTAGTAGACCAATTAACATGAATGCATGGTAAATACTATGTGGGATTTATATATTTCATAGGACTATTATATGATTGGATTGAGGATAATTCTAGCCGAATCTAATTTTGTTAAACTAATATAATAAGTGAATAAATATTTTATATTTATCGTGTAATTGATAAAAAAAATTTAGAGAGAATAATAAATTAAAGTTCGACTGAATGAGATTTAAGTTAAAATTTCTTTTTAGTCAATAAAATAAAAAAGAAAAAAAAAAAAAACATGTTGGTGGTAGAATTTTCGGGAGCGTAGTGCTCTTGAAAGTAGTTTTGACAATCTTGCCTCGTAGCTAATTTTCACTGTTGAGTTAAGCTAAAGGCCAAAGATTATATAAAACCACCACATCATAAAGGATACTTTTTTAACTAATTGGTGTCGGATACATGATAAAGTATGGGTAACTTTGCATATCATCCAACAAAAATATGCAACTTTGCACATCACCATATTATGTGCAACAAATCCCTTTAAAAAACATTACACGTTTCAATAGTGTTCTTTTTGTTGCATTATGTGGATCATTCAGGAATTGTATGCCACCCATGCACATGCTCTTGCTTTTAGCTTTGTTTGTTAATGCATTTAGCCGATACCCAATTCGCAAGTCACGTATAAAATATATTAATAATCTGTTGAAATTATAAAAAAAAAAAAATTAAAAGATTCTCCTATCTAATTTCGAAGGTCTAACAATAATTGTGATATAAAAAAATATATATTAATTAAAGATCGCTTATGAAAAACAATATGAGAACATCGAAGTTGAATATGATTCTAAGATAATGATGAAGTTTATCAACGGATCCGGAACTAACATAGAGAAGATCACCCGCTTGAACAAGTTGAGGATTGTTGTAAACTCATGTTCAAGCTGAGGATTGTTGTAAACTCATCCATCGACTATGGCATTGTAGATTTAAACACATTTGAGGGAAGCTAACTCCCTTGCTGATAAGCTAGCTAAGGTTGGTCAGCACATGAAAGTGGAGGAGATCGTCTAGAATCTTCAGTAGGATTAGCTCGATTTAGAGATATATGTAGTTACGTTGTTCGGCGTCTTTTGGTTGTTGTGTCTGCCACACCAAAAAATAATAAATAAACTTGGCGTAAGTAGATAAGTGAAATAGAAGATGTAATACAAAGTTGAAATAGAAAATTCAAGTACGTGGGTAATGTACCATAGTTTATAATGAAAAAAGAAAATCTAAAAATAATATCATGCGTATCATATTATGTCAATTATATTAGACACTAATGCTTGTTAAATATGAAAATAAAAGTTATTATTATGTTTGAGCGTATTATAATTGTGCATCATAATTGGGGATGTATACAGACAAATCAATTTGCGAGCCTTAAACATACATAAAACAAGGGAATATTGCAAAATTCCTCCTCTAGTTATATGACTAATCCACTTTTGATCCCTCACTTACAAGATTCATTGATGTGGTCCTCAAACTACCACGTTTTTTTTATGAGAATTAGTCCTTCCATTAAATTTGCTGTTAAATTGAAACGGAATTTTACTTTTTGGTGTTTTTTTTCACACCGTTTTTGTCCTTTCTTCTATTTTCTCACCTTGTTCGATCTGTATAATATTTTAGAAAATATTTTTGTGTCGATTTAATGGAATGAGGTTTCAAAGAATTTTTAATTAAATTCATTTAGTCAATAAAAATTGTTGTTATGTACCAGTCACGGTTCACATCAATTTTGCAGCTTAGAATTAGCAATCTAACTAAGAAAAATGACCACAAAGCTCCTATCATGATTTTAGCTCCAAAAACCTGCACAAACTGTAATACAAACCAATAATTTCATTTTCAATTGGATTTCATTTTCAGTAAATAAATAAGCTTTTGGGATTTTTTATTATTTATTCCATATTTCTAAAAATTATCAACTTGAAAGGGTTTGATTCTGGAGAATTTTGTTTGATTCAATTTATAAAAAAAAACAAATCGTATTCACATGACTTTGAAACACGAAAAAAGAAATCTATATAGATCACTACCAACGAAGATTGAGAAAAAAAATTTATAATTAGAGATACACTCAAGCCACCTATAGCTTATGAACTATATACGTTCAAGGATACACGTCGGGAAAATAAAGTTGGGATTCTTGTTGATATACTTGGATTATTAAATACGTGTTCAAGAATGAAAGAAAATGAAAGAAAAACAAAACTAAATTTACATAAAAATGAGTGAAATTCAAATCGATAGTGCATGACATGACCACAAAGGGCATATAAAATATATATCATATATACAAGCACATATTTGTCCATGATGTCTTCAAAGACAATTTGTACCCATCAAAATTTTGGAGACCGGGAATTCCAACAAAAACTAAAACCACTTGACATGAAGTGCGTCATATTAGAATTAATGAATAATGAGTTTGGTCTTACCCATCTCCAAAAGTTAGCTGTTGAGGGGAGGTTTGCTTTGTCATTATATATTAAACACTACATCATCATTTAATTGATGTGGGACATTTAACACACCCCCGTCACGCCCATGAACATCTGCAAGTCGCAGGGAAATTTGTTTTGTCATTATATATTGAACACCACATCATTATTTAATCAATGTGACACATTTAACACACCCCCGTCACGCCCATGAACATCTGCAAGCCGCAGAAATGAAACATCTGCTAGCCGGGTGGAGAGACATGCACAGGAATTGAACATCTGTGAGCCCACTCTGATACCATATTAAAATTAATGAATAATGAGTTTGACCTTACTCACCTCTAAAAGCTAGTTGTTGAGAGGAGGTTTGTCTTGTCATTATATATTGAACACCACATCATCATTTAATCGATGTGGGACATTTAACACGTCAAGACTCACTCAGTTGGAACAAGCATTAAAGATGGTGGGAAAGGAAAAAAAAAGCACAAAAATGCAATTGAAATTAGGATCTGTCACATTTTAACAATTTAATTAACGAAAGAACAAAATTTTAAAAAATACTTATGGCTGAGTGATCATTTTATTGAAATTTGAAAGTGGACTATTCTGCGTAAAACGACTAAACTTGTCTGATTAGCAAAAGCAAGACAAATATACGCAGCCCAGTTTCATCCTAATTTGTTAAAATGGGCCCTTTTTTGTGGTAGTTGGGATGAGTAACTTGACAAATTGGGCCTATTCTTAACTTTTGGTTTAGCCACTTCACATTTCTTTGTTTCTCGTTTTAATGGCACGTTTGTGCGGATTTATGATGTATGGATATCAATATAATAAGCATATTTTAAAAAAAAATTTATAATTTGTACATGAAAAATATTGAAAATAGTATTTAAAATAATAATACACTGCAAAATAATATTTTTGAAGTACACGACGTTGTGCATAGAGACTTGAAATAACATTTCTTCAAAGTCGAGGCAAATCAAATTCATTATCTCAAAATTAAAATCTAATATCTAGGGCTAATTCTTTTTAAAATTAAAAGCTAATATTTAATTTATTTTCTAATATTCCAAAATCTAATATTTCAATTTTAGTAAGTTTGTAATCTAATATCTAATTGAGTTTTCATAAAATAATTCTTATATTCCGATTCAACTCATGACGCCTGATTTGCATATAACTTTTTAAGATCAAAATCATTATTTTTAAGCATTTATCAAATCTATATGTATATAGTTCATATCCCTTCAAGCTATCCACGTAAGCATACGAGCGGGCGGATAGTCTTAAAAAATTATAAATATCTTAATAGATTTTAAATTTAATTTATTATTTTTTAATTAAAAATCTACTTAATCAAATTTATATTTGAAATTCAAATTTAAATAACTTAATTTATCCAAATATATCTATGCTTTTAGATAATTTTCTTACAAAAAAAAAATATCAAGTTCAAAATTTTGGTGATATACACACTAAAGCAGTAGTATTTAAGGTTTTAATTGTGAAAACTTTTTTCTATTTTCACTATGCATTCAAATCTTGCAGGCAAAAGTATAAAGTATTGATTAAATTCACATATCTACATACAACGGTGTCACTATTTGTCATTTCCTTACTACTTTTTCTGGGAAAAAATAAAAACTTCATCAAACTAGTGAAAATCCAGTGAATTACAAGGGGCTCATGTTGACAAATAATGCCTACACAAATCGAGTTAGGTCCTCGTCTTCGAATCTTTGTCTTCAAATAACTCCCCAATCTCCTCCAAACTCTTGCCTCTCGTCTCCGGCAACATCAAGTAAAAGAAGATGGACGCAAGCACCATTATCCCAGCCAGCACAAAAAACGTCCCTCCAAAACTTATCTTCTTCGAAATGCTAAGAAACGACATCGACACCGCCCCGCTCACTAGCCGGTTAACCGAAATCGCCAAAGCCGCACCTTGGGCTCTCAGCCGTAGTGGAAAGATCTCCGAAGAGTACACCCACGTTATCGGCCCAAGGCCGATTGAAAAAAACGAAACATCGGCGCACACTGCCACGACGGATAGGGCTATGGCCCATATAGGTTTATGATCCGTATGTTCTAGAAATTTTGACCCGAGGCCGAGGCACGCAAGCGAAACTGCCATCCCTATTGAGCCTAATAGCAATAAAGGCCTCCTCCCATAGTGGTCTAAGAAAAGTGCAGATACCAAAACAAAAGAAGTCTTGGCAATGCCCATAATCACAGTGACTCCAACAAGGCCTCTCCGGCTGCGAATACCGGCGGCCTTGAACACCTCCGGCGTGTAGTATACGACTGCGTCGTTGCCGGAGGCCTGCATGAAGAAGTTGATCCCTATGGCGGCCACCAGCATTCGGCGCAATGGTTTAGAAGGTCTGAGAAATTCCTTCCAAACACCTTGGCCGTGTGAATCAGCAACCGCGGCCGCGGTTGCTATTTCCTGCAGTCGCATCT
Organism: Lippia alba; assembly: GCA_037834125.1. Classification (NCBI taxonomy): domain Eukaryota; kingdom Viridiplantae; phylum Streptophyta; class Magnoliopsida; order Lamiales; family Verbenaceae; genus Lippia; species Lippia alba. The sequence goes on along the minus strand of JBBMKE010000002.1, from coordinate 15,374,883 downwards.
CCGCCTCTTCATCACTCTCTGAGGTCCTCTGGAGTACCCTCTTGGCCTCTACTATCTTACCTTTCATGACCAACCACCTTGGCGACTCCGGCATGACGATGACCCCGGCGGCTATTCCCACGGCCGGGACGGCGGCGAGGCCGAGCATCAGCCGCCAGTTGATATGAGATGGGAGACCCGATAATGCGTAGTTAAGGACATAGCCAAGTAAGATCCCGACGTTGATGAATATTTCCGGGAAGGAGGTGAGGAAGCCACGGGTGGCGGCCGGGGAAACCTCCGCCGTGTAAACGGGGGCGATCATGAGGGAGAATCCGACTCCGATTCCGGCGATGATCCTGCCCGCGATGAGGAAGGGGTAGGAGGGGGCGAGGCCCATCAGGAGAGCGCCGATCAAGAAAGTGGCGGCTGACAAGACAATGGTGTAACGACGCCCGATCCAATCGGAAGTCTTTCCAGAGGATAATGAACCGATCAAGGACGAAACATTCAAAGAGCCCACCAACATCTCCTCTTGAAGTGATGAAATCTTGAGGTTTTCTTTGATGTAAAGGGCGGCTCCACTCATCACACCAATATCTGCAACGCAAATGTTAGTTATTCATTCAGACAGTCAGAAATAACAAGATCCAGTACAAAGTGTGTGGCAAAATCCACACTGACTACACTATTCATTCAGACAGAAATAACAAGATTTAGTATAAAGTGTGGGGCAAAGTCCACACTGACTACGCTAGCCAAGACTGCATTTCTAATAAGAGTGTGAGCTACTCTGTTAGTATTAAGACGAACAAGAGACGACGAACAACAAGATAATAGGATAGACAAGAATGTCATCTACCATAACCATAATTTAGTGATCAGAAACAAGAGGAAACATTCAATAATTGAGATTACCGTAGCCCAAGAGAATGGAATTGGTGGAAGCCAAAAGGGCACAAGCGAGTGCATATTTGTTGAGTCGAGTCATCTTCTTCTGCTCGATCTCCATCGGAGCCTAATTGATCAAGATTTCTGTCTATATATATATAAAGGTATTGTACTCTAACGAAATCAAATCCAAAAACGAATTATTAAAAAGCCATTGATACGGTGATACTATATATTTTCTTTTGGCTTTTCATAAAAGAGAAAGGTTGAGGGATAACAGCAGCATTGAAGGGCACAGTGCCACGTTTGAAGTATGGAGAGCAGAAAGTGGTACTGGATATGTATGAGATGCGGTTGTATAGATCACAGTTTTGATTTATTGGGAACTTTAGAGTACAAGCAGATCATATATTTAAGACTTGGTAAAAGAATTCGTACGTATTATCGCTTAACAAGATGGTTTAGATAATTATTGATATCCGGAGATTAAGTTTATATGGATAATATCCATATTTTTAGGTAAAATGGTAAGTTCACTTCAGTCCGGCTTATGCTCTAACTAATCTTATACAAACGGATAATCTAATTTGAATCCCAATTTTATTAAATAGATTAGTGCTTATAGTTCCCTTCATTGATTAGCTATCTATCTAATTTAGAACCCGTGAGCTATAGCCTATATATGTGAATAATCTAAAAAAAATTAAATAACTCAATAAATTTTAAATTTAATAGTTCTCAAATTTTGACATTTTGTTGCTCAGAAAAGATTTAAATTCAAAACTAGTAATTTCGCACACTCAACACGTATGAAAAGAAATACTAATAATTATTTAAATATATTAAATTGAATTATTGAATTTAAAAATATGAGAAAAAAATATTAAAGAAGAGAATAAAAGCAAGGAGATAAAAAGTGGAGTTAATAGAAGATAAATAACTTATTGAGATATGTTCAGTACGTAATTAAAAAAAATAAATTAATTAAATAAAAAACATTTAAAGACCACATTTGTCTCTCTCGCTTAGTATAATAGTATAGATATAAATAGATAAAAGTATCAATTTAAAATTATGTTTAATTTCTCTAATAAATTACTTTTTATTCAAACGAATCAAAGATTTTTATATAGATATTTTAGTTATAAATTCAAATTCAAATCACTTCAATTCACAACTATTTTTATCCTTCATATAGGATATTTTTTTGTCCTCATGCAAGATTATTGTGCATGGAAGTAAGTCTTATTCTGATCATCAGATTTTTATTCTAATCAAATATATATTTTTTCAGACTATTTTTCTCTTCCATATACGATTTTTTTCTCTCTTGCAAAATCATTCTTCATTAAGGTAACATTTATTCTTATTTAAGATTAGTTCAAGTGGTTCGATAGTTGTTTGTTGAAAGAAATTATTCGAGTTCAGATTCCTCTGACCAATTAGATTTACGTTATAAAAAAACAAAAGGTAAGTCTTATTCTAATTATATGTGATTTTTTCCAACTCATTCTTCATCAAGTCTTATTCTTTTTTTTTTCTTTATGCAAGGATTATTTTCATATGAATTTTCTTTGATCCTATTTTTCTTGAAGGTGAGTTTTTCTTCACATGAATTTTCATCATTCTTTCTTAAGGTAATTTTTTTTATTCGATTTTAAGTATATTGTTATTTTGATAATTATTTATTTGTAGGTATTTAGAGTACATATCATTAATATTGTGTTTTTTTGCTAATTTCATACCTCTAGTCATATCCATGTAAATTGTAATTATGTTAAAATTATTAAATTAATTTTCAATATTTGATACTTTTTATGTTTTAAGATTTATATTTTTATAATATATTTTTATTTATTATTTTACTCATTAAATATCTTTTCTATATTTTTTAATAATTTTTGTTTTTCTCTTTTATTGTTTAATTGTAATACACTATAGCAAAGTTTTGTTATATTACTAAACTATATTTAATTTTTTGCAATTGTCAAATAATAATATGATTTATTTTTATTAGACATGACATGTTTATATTTCTTTCATATATAAATTTATTTGTAAAAGCTTTTCAGATTTTGTAGCATACTTTATTTTATTTTTTATATATGTGACAATGTATCGCACAGTTTTAGAATATTATTTCTTATTTATTTTAATTTTACTTTTAATATTTTTTTTTAAATAAAAATTTTATTTTTCATTATTTTATATAATTTACAATCATTTTAGTTTTGGTCTCTAATTTTAATAATATTTCTTTTATAAATTAATGTTTATACTTGTTATTTAAATATTTTAAATAAAGTTTTTATTTAATAACTATTATCTTAATAATATATTTTAATTGACTTTCCATTATATTTTTATAAAAATTTGATATGAGCCTTTACACGAATTTGTAACAAGTATCAAACTAGTCATCCTGCACATTTGATGTGTGTGCAAAAAGAAAATTAGATTAAAGTTTTCATATTATTCCTTAATTTTTAATTATTTTTAATAGTATTAGAGAACATTTGATAAGTAGACGAATAAATAAAATAAAATAATATCAAATTAGTGTAAAATAATAATTTAAATAAAAATTAATAAAGAATAACAAAAATATAATAAAAAAATTAGAATGAGGTGAGAGAAAAAAAATAAAAATAAATAAGTGATAAAAGAATAAATAAAAGTTCAATGTGGTGGAGGTTAATTAGAAAAATGCCAAGAAACATGGACAAAATTTACATTTAAAAAAAAAAGTTCACAGTGCTAAATGGGTCTATTATTTAATATAATCGTATATTCTATATATAAATTCTAATTTACAAAAGATAAAAAAATAATAATAATAAAATTGGGCATGATTTGATGATCAAAGTTTACAGAAAGTCTCAACTATTTTGGAGTATTTCCCGCGGCTATGGAAGTTTGAATTGAATATTTGAGTAGTTTTTGATTGACACAAAGATAATGATAATTCCTGGTGAATTGAAAGGAGGATGATGATGTTAAGAAAGCAAATTTCCATGGCGGTAGAAGCATCTTAAGGATCACCAGCATTTGCTCTTCACTGTAACATTGGCAAATGGCAATTATACTGAACCGAAGGAAATCTCCACCTCTGATTCGCGAGTTTTCGGCCCCTGTTCCTTTATGTCGCGTGAGTTTCTCTCCTTCTCTTGTAGTTAAGAACACAGTCTATAACACTTGATTTGCATGCATATTTGAGTGTATGAAGCTCGGGATACAGCATCGTCTTTTGAATTGGTTGGGTCCTGATTCTTAGAGCCGTGAAATAGCCCTAATTACATGAATTGTTCGTTAATTTTATTATCTGTTAGTTTGTAGTGTGAGATATAGCTGTGGGGAGGCTCATTATAAGAAGAATGTATGTAGAATGAGAATTTTGATTGTTGTTAACCTGTCCTCCTTGGATTGACAATGTACAACCTACTAATGCTCGATAACCAACACTTCATCAGTTAGTTCTTGGGGTGAGTTAAGTCAAGCATGTACTATCTGACAATTACGCGCTGTTCGATAGAAAATAGAAGGTATCAGGAGTATAAGCCGAGTGTGACAAATAGGCCGATTAATTTGGTGCTGTATGTGTAATGGCCTTTTTCTACCGTAGCCAAAAAGAGAGCGAGTGGTGATCACTGCATTGTAGTAGGAAGAAAATGACAAGGATTTTGGATGCTCCATTCTAATCATAAGCCATCCATTGAACAAATTTAACGCTCTATATCAAGGACCTTCTCCTTTTACTTCAGTTGGGCATGTTCTTGCCATCCGAAAATAAACTATGTTGTTAGGATGATGATTTGAGTTTTCTTGACCTTCTAATTTTGATATGCTTATGTTTGTCCACACCTCTTTTTCTCTGAAGCTTAAAGCCTCACCGTCTTTACTCTTTTATAAATATATATAATCAGGCTATAATATTTTAATTTGGTCTTCAAGAATTATGTTTACAGTTAATAAGCTCTTGTTCTTCCAAGACCCTTAGGCAAATAGAAGTTTGACAGTGGAAAACCCCATTGGGGCCCTATCATGTAAAGTAATGATTCTCTTTGATCGGATAACTCATGCTCGTTTTGGATTATTCGTCTCATAAAAGGGATTTTGTTTTCATGCCCAATGCAATTGCAGGAGTTGGTTAGTGTAAAGAGATCTTGTGGATTCCGATGCCCCCATGGATTCATACTCCTGTTAACTTTTTCTTTTATTTTCATTGCTTGCTATAATTGCTCAGAACTCTTTTCTTACAA
>JBBMKE010000002.1:15315599-15339636 GCA_037834125.1 Lippia alba | reverse complement strand
CCCACTTAAATATTAAAAAATTAAGAAATAAAAATATAAATATATTATAAATATATATATAAAAATTAAAAAAATTCAAAATTTAGGAGAACGGAGGGCCACCACATGTCTTCCTAACTTCGTCACTAATTATGAAGGGGTTTCTGGTTATGCTACTCGCAATAAGAAAATTACTATTGTTAGTATTTTTAAGTTTCACACCTATACATTTTCTTTTCTCAAAATTTTATTATGGGTTTGAGGTGGTCATACTATTAAGGCGTACAATTGCCTTTATGAATAATAGTCATGTAATTAATAATTCAAATACAGAACCTTAAATCACATTAATATAACGTCAAGTCCTTAATTTACATCAATTGATGGCAGGTACATATGTAATATGACACTTAATAGTTACTGTTGCTCCAATTTAATCAATTAGTTTAGGTAGATATATTTTAAATCATGCCACATAATATTACCTATGATACTTGTAATTCATTATTAGAATTTTAATTTCCTTTTAAATTATATATTTCTTACATCTTTTCATATCTTAAACATCCAACCATATAGATGATATATATTTGAAAAGTATTTAGCAATAGAATTAGAATCTCGAAGTTAGGGACTCTCATTTCAATATATATATATATATATATATATATATATATAAAAGAATATCTTTATATTTATTAATTCTCTTACCTTCATTACTAATCCTACATATATAAAGTTAACATTTGAAACTGAAAAAGGATAAAATCAGTAAACTCCCTTAAATTATATGTAGTTTCACCATTATTATTACTACTATTATAAAAATATTTGAAAGTACTCATGAACCAAGCACCACAAAAGTTTCTATCTTGGTAGTTAGGTCATACCCAACTAACTCATCACTACACATTAATTTCTCTCATATGATCTCTTTAACTTTATCGTCCCATAATTAAATCATATATATATATGAAGTGAAATTCAAACTAGTTAATCATTATATATTATCAATATTAATCAAGGTGATGATTGTACTTGCCGTAAAGCCAACAAAAACTCAAACAAAAAAAGGATCCTTTCCCATTAATCAGCTTCTCAATTCTCATCACTTAATCTGCATTGTCCCAATACTTGCTCCCACTAAGATCATACCCTCGTGGCCTCGCATGTGATCTAAGTGCATAATTTTAATCCAAATATGATTAGCTCAAATTGGTATAATAAAGGGGAGAGTATTTTACGTTTATCGCGTAGTTGGTGAATTTTTTTACAAAAATATTAACAAACTAAATATCAAATATAATACACTTATAATTATAATTAATAGAATTTGATTGAATCCGGTTTAAACATATATATGAGATGGGGTAATAAGGTAATATGGTAAAGTTTGGACATTAACTGAATTAAGTTAATTTTTTAGGGTAATAATTTGACCAATTATATCGCACGTGTACTAATTTCAAGTGCGACTCAGGTCACTAGCTAAAATCACTCGATTCATATACCAACCCAACAATATTAATATTTGAATTAAATATTACTGTCGTCGTGGTCTTCTTTTTTTTTTTTTTTTTGGGTGTTACATCACATGACTAAGACCTGCGATTTTCATGTTGGAAATTAAACCAAGGATCGGTCCAAATTGGTCTTAAAATTACCAAAATAAATAAGATTAACATTATCATGAAATAAATTTTGAATTAAGGAACTAAATATATGTGAGATAATCTTGAATTAAATTTACACACTTCCTAAAACTTTAGACAAACAGCAACTAAATCACGTTTCTTATGTGCTAGATCGATCGAGCATGTTCTAACCATTAAATTGTAAAACTATTTAGATTAATGGTACATGCGTAACAGAAATCCGAATACTATATGTAATTATAATAAAAGAAAATTATATCAAATTATTTTCTGATTTAGTCTAATTACGATCCAATTCCTATTCCTATTCAAATTCTATGTCGTTTGAGGTTTCTGATGTACTTTAGGGTTCCCTTAGTTGTCCTTCCCAAATTCCAAGAAGTATATGAATCGTTTTGTTATTAAAAAGTAATTGTAGGGAGAAAGCTATTTGTAATAAATTTAGGACAATTTAGAAAAAATAACTGACTAACCTAATAGAATCCTAATAGACATCAGACAGAATGTAAAGTTTAGGGATTATATAGTAAATACGTAAAGAATGAAAATATAGTTATAATTATAATTAGGTAAAACCTGTGGGTAGTTGGATGTAATTTTTTTTTAATAATAAATTTAATAAAAATCCCTAAAAAAGAAAACTTATACTTAGGACATTAGAATTATTGCATGCATTTGAAATATCTACATATATACATGTGTGTGTGTAAATTGGTCAAAGCACAGAATATACATACCTCAACTTTGAATCTCAAGACTAAAACATGAACCGGATTTGTCCCCAACATGGTTGTGCTGGATTGTAGGGACAATAAGCTCACAACCCTTTGCTGTTTCAGCAGCTTCAGAATCCTAATAACCAAATCCTGCAAGCTGCACTCTGTTGATCTTAGGTTCACTCTCAAATCCAGCAATCTTGCTTGAGATGTCGATGCGACTTGTTCGATTTCCACGTAAACCCTTTGATGATCGTTTCTTGAAGAAGAAGAAGAAGTAGAGGCCTCTGTTTGATTGAAACCTCCTAAGTCGTGTTCGGTTTGATGACGATGATGAGAAGTTCTAGAAAGCTGCTTTTCCAGAAGCTCATTCCTTCTGCTGATCTCCTCCACTTGAGATTTTAATGAACTTAGATACTCAGATGTGCTACTAAGAACAGATGCTTTATCCTTCTGCATAAAGACAAGAAAAAAAACCGTTAATTTATCATTGATGTTTGATCTTTATTGATCGAGATTGCTCTTGATAGTTGAAGGGTGGGATGGGGTTTGATGTACTTAGGAAAAATAGACCTTTCTTTCTTTGAGGGTGATTAGTGTAATTTTCTGAAACAAGAGGGGTGATTTTTGTAATTACCATACCTTTGATCCAGGAGGGAGCAATGATCTCAGAACTTGGAAGCTTCCGTTCAGCTTTTCTCTTCTTTTTCTCTCTGATATCATATGGTGAAGTTGCGAGGGGTTAGGTGGGTAATTTCCATGTATCTGCATTTCTTGTTTCCTCCTCATGTTCAAGTTTCGGAAGAACATAACAGATCTTCTAAACATGTTGTTCTTTCGTATTGTTGTCGCAATGGGTGATAAAGCAGGATTCCTATTTGTACAATAATTACTATATCGTGTGAATGCGGCAGAACGATGGCTTGAAGGCCTAATGTTCATGGGAGGCAAGTTTTGCTGAGAAGTTGAAGGAGGAGAAGATAGTACAGCAAGAATGGCTCTTGCCATTATATCGTTTTCGCTCTCCGTTGCTGGAAATTGGGCGCTTTGAATTCGGATTAAGTCCTGCGCGCCTTGATCGTGAGGGCTGCTGTTTGTGCTAAGAATATTTGCTGCTTCAGTGTTCATGGTGAAGAGCGACGAGGATGAGTACTCGATGCTGTCCACCGATAAGCTGGAACGCGAAGAATTATTCGGGGTGATGGGATCTATGGGAGCTGCTAATGGTGCTGTTTGTGAGGACCTTGAGAAAGTATCGAGCGGGAACCACCGTTTAAGCTCTGTTTCGAGGTCGACCTGAGAATTTATTTATATTTTTTTATGCATGAAATGGTGATTAATTAGCTTGAATTCTTGAATCAGTACAGAATGTGGTGGTATGTAATATGTTAGAGACTTTAAATATTGATCTTACTTGAAGCTCTGTTGATAGTCCTAGCTCAATCTCTCCTGCTGCACACCCCATAAACACGACGGTCTGAAATCATAATTCATAAAACATGAATTTAGCAGAATAAGCTGACAATGTTGAATGTAATTTATGATATAAAGATTGTGCTGGAGAGAGAGAGAGGGAAAATTTTACAGCCAAACATGTGTAAAGAGGACGACTGTTTTACACTTGTCGTGTCGTCGGTGGAAAACCTAGGAAGAGTGACAAATCAAACAGCAAGTGTAAAATACTCGCCCTCTCATTACACAGGTTCTGTTCGAGCCAGCTGGTTAGGGATAGAATTTACACAGAGAGAGAAAGAACCTTAATTCCAGCTTCCTGTATAGCCATAAGAAAAACACGACTGATTAGTTATATTAATATATAAAGAATTTGCAAAAGTATGAATAACATAACAATTACTATAATTGTAATTTAAAGAACCTGATAGAACTGCATCTGCATTTGAGAAGACGCCAGCCTCTGAAGATCATGCAACTTCATCTCCAGGTAAGGGAGATTGTTCTTGAAAGCAAATCCTGGCACTCGCCTGAGATCAAATAACCAAAAGAAAAACCATTCATAATCCATTTCAACAAGAACAACACTCAACACATACATACATATATATACAAAATACATACCCATGATCGATATAGTTTACTGATTCACAATATGCACTGAAAAGCCGTGTATTGATGCCTTCTTCTTCCTTGAACACTCCATCCAAAAACAGCAAGCAGCTATATATACACATATAACAATGCAGTCCTGGTCATCGACTGTGCGTATAATTTCAGTGTGTTTCTGGGAGAAATACATATACATATATAAGCATCTTACTTGGATGGTGGAGGCAAATAAGACCAGAGGCAAATGTAAGAAGAGGAAGAAGAGTGCAGTATATGTTGGAGAAATGGCGTACGTTCTTCTTGATCGAGGAGGAAGAGGGACTCCATTATTAGATTAATGGCTTTTCCTCAGAAATATATATGCATATGTATGTATATATATAGCCGTTATTCGGTTGGATTGATATATATATTACATGAATTTGATCTTCTATTTATATATCCTTATGTCTTTTAACTGGTAACATCTTGCAATATTTCTAGAATTGAAAAGTATGGTTTTTAGTAGGTGATATATGTGACAAGATGGCTATTGAAAAGTAGTGAAATAAAAGGAAAAATGGAGGATTATTCAGCAAATAAAAGGGGGGTGATAACATGAAAATTGAAAAGTATATGAGAGGGGAGGGGGGTAGGGGCAAAGGAGAGAAAAGTATGATGGTCAAAAAGTCAACTATTTTCAATTGGGTCAAGATGGGAAGGCAAAGGGGCCCTCCTTTGATTCACCAATCATTTACTTTTTCTAGTGACACTAATCTAGATTCTTATTACTTTTAAGGAATATATTATATATATGTCGTTTCATGTCCAAGAGATAATTATGAACGACTCTATGGGAGGTGTATACTTAAGGTGTAGTTGGTGAAAAATTTAAGAAAATTTATAAATTTTACGATAAGTGTAATACACTTGATCAAGCTGAATTTGGATTATAATTTTTCATAATTCAAATACGGGTAATTCTAATTAACCTCAACCTGATCGGTGAAACCAATGTAACGAGGGACAAATATTATATATATGCAATAGAATTGGTGAAAAATTTAAGAAGGGTATTATATTTATTATTATAATTGATTTTGGTTGGATTGAATAAGATTTGAGCTAAAGATCTTCAATAAATACTAAAAGAGTTCTTCTTGATGAGAAATGATAAGAAGTATTTTAAGCACAATGCTATTTGTAAATAAAATATTTTTTTATAAATATTAGTTTTTTTGTCCTAATTGAATTAAATTTAAGGAATTATATGTAATTACCCCTATGCTTAATTGTATCAAAACTTCCATTGTACTTCAACAAAATTGCAGATAAGACCACTTTGGTTGCATTTTACATCTTTGAATCAACGATTCATGAAAAATTCAAAATGATTAATTAAAAATTTTAGCTACTCATATGTAAAGAACAATGAAGGGAATAATTTATGAGAAAAGTTTAAACTAGAGTAGTATTCGCCAACTTAGAATTTGGAATTCGGCTTTGAGTTGTTCCTTAGTCCTTCCTTTTCCAATGTGCCAAACAATAAAAATAATCGTATTGATTAGGGCTGGAAAGATAACTTTTGGTGATGAAGTTGAAAGTGAATATAAATCAAAGGTGAATCACCTTAGCTTGTGCGGTTAATTACATTTGATTTAGCACTTTTTGAAATTTTAGATATTACAGTTAGATCTATATTAGTTATTTTATTAAATTTTGACCCTTTCTAAAAACTATACATTACATCAAATTAGTTTTTTATTAAAATTTGGGTGACATTATAAATTTTGAGACTTGAGTTTTTCGTTTTATATATCCCTATCTTAAATTTAGGGTAAATTTGGTATACAAAAATTACCTATTAAGGCTGTGATAAAAACAAAAAATTCAAATATTAAAATATATGATGTCATCCTAAATTTAACGAAAAATTAATTTGATATAATTTATAAAATTTAAAATAAGCCAAATATAATAACATAAATTAAAAAAAAATCCAATTATAGTATTCCAATCTCATAAAGTACTAAAAGTAATTAACCCTGATTTTTATTACAACTAAAAGTGTCCCATACATTTTTCAAAGCAAAAAATTGATATTTCACTGCTCTTATATGTTTTGGACGCCGACAATGCTTTAATTTGAGAGGGTCGATTTATTTTTGATGAAGACCTTAATGGTTGACAAAAAAAAAAAAATAAAGTAATAAATTCTCTTAGGCAAAGTATGCAAAATGTGGTAGATGAGTTCCTTCAATTCATTGAAAAAGTCCAAAACAAAACTAACATGATAATGAAGTTTAGCTATTGATATTAAGAACAAATAGAAGCAAATCAAGATTTCTGTACTCAATTCGATAGTAAGTCCAAATTTTCTTTGACAGAATCAAAAGAAATTAGAAAAAAAATTGCTAACCAAACCATTGATCTTTTGGAAATTTATTTCCTGAAAGAGTCAACGATATGTGTCCAAAAAATACAAATAAATTGATGGATATAAGCAAATTGCGGATTAGCCTAAAAGATTATCAAATCCCAAAATAAATATTATAGATAATGAATGATTACTCCATGACACAATAGCCTAAACTATGTGTTATTCTTATCTCGTATTAGTATAAATTGCAAAATTAATTTTCTTTTAGAAAAAAAAATTAATTTGATGAATTGACCACCTTGTTGGGGCAGGTATTTTTACATAATTTTTTTTAATGTAGCTGATATTTTCAGTGAGTTTCCACAAATTCGTAAAATTCTAATATTGGGGAGAATTTTGTGCAATTACAAGAAAACAAAGATAATATTCGGTGTTAATGAAACTGAAAATTGGAATGCATTATAATAGTAAAAAATGCCCCGAATGTCCAATCAACAATCAGAGTGTGAGTTCTTGAACTTGCTAAGATGACATGAAACTTTAAAATACCAGACATAAATTGTTTCCCTCATTAGCACTCCCTCATTATATTTAGGATGCTCAAGGTGGAACACGCACAAATAAAGAACAGTAAGTTGAGCTCTAATTTTCGTACAGATTTGATAGGGTAAGAGTATATGACTCCCACAAGTTGAGAGTATTTATAAAGATCAACAAGATCAAATTGAGCACCGTTATTGGGTTGATAAGGACCTATTAAGTTTTCCTCAAGTTTAGGAATCCGTGCAGGTATTCAGGATCACGCGCTTTAATTGGGTATAAATTAATTATTTATGAGAATCTCACTTAATTCAAGATTTTTTTTTTTAAATTTTAAAGAGAAGCTAACAAAAACTAAGTACGTGATGTCCTCCACACTACTAAGCACACTGTGAAGCTTTGCCGGCAACTCCGAATCAAAAAAAAAAAAAAAAGAAGCACGTCTAGACTACCCCATGAAACCAAGCATCTCGTGACCCTTCCGAGCGTGATCGTAACGGACACCTGCCAAAGGTGAATGGAGACACCAAGTAGCCATCGTCCTTGATGATCACAAATAATACCACTAGCCGCGATAGAGTTGTTGCGTTGGTAATTAATAACTACTGTGGATGTTAAGTTTTATCCAACCAACGGGTGGAGTGGAGTCACCCATTGTTCACTCACAGAGATTCTGTTGTCATTTATCCCTATGGGAACAACCACTTCCACTAGCCAAAATGTAAATCGTTCCTCTTCACCATTTGTTTCCAACTTTCTAAATCATTGCTCCAATCATTGTATATAATTTTATATATCATTTTTAAATTTTTTTTCTATGAATCACATTAAAAATATGAATGTGGATCATCTTATCAATCTTATTATACTGATTTGACTCGTTGTCGTAATGGTTCGACCAAATTAAGATGAGGTTAAGTTGGCCGAACCATGAGTCCATCAGCCCATTATCATACAGCTTGTCAAAAAGAGCTGATTGCGTCGACAAAATTGGTGTAATAATATGCCAACTTTTCTTCCAAATTCCACTATCCCAATTCAAGGACCAATCCCATTTTACCATTTCGTCTTCAACAGCTCACAAGCTGCTCATCTTCTGCCAACCGCCGCATCAAATTCCCCAAAAGTCTCGTCCTAGCTCAAAATCGAGGTATCAGTGATCTTCAAGCTCTAATTAATTTCCAGAATACTGTAATTACCATTCATTGTGATGAGATGAACATCCTTAACTGTGAAAGATCGAATCTTTAGCACTTTTATGATAGACCCTCTTGCCCCCTTTTCAGTTTGAGCTATGACTAGTTAATCTGGTTATCATTGCCTGAAAATTAATGACAAGTGGAAATTGTAAGCTCTCTGAATCCGAGACACAGAAGCAAGGACTGCAATGTTGTTTTATCATTTATCTGATAACAATTCTGCTTCCCACGAATTCATGTATCCTCTTGATGCATAGTTCAGTTGTTTAATTAGTTCAGTGAATATCTCCTAGTTGTCTCTATATTTGGTTATGAATTCCTTGATGAAGATTGGACCTAAGCAAAGTCTTGTTACTGATGCATTTTAATTGTTTCAGCAGCTATGCAGCAGAAAGTAACAATATCGAACAAGCGTGGGGAAAAACTTGTCGGTCTGTTGCATGAGGCTGGATCAAAAGAACTTGTAGTTCTATGCCATGGTTTTCGATCCTCAAAGGTTAGGGAATTGGTTTGATTACTTCACTCTCAGTTTTTCTTCAGTTGTTTTTCTTTTCCACCTTAATTAAAAAAATGATGAAATTTTCTATCTGAGCCTGTTATTCTCAACTGAAGATTGGTGAAGCAAGCATTTTGTTGGTTGTATTATGCTAAATTCGTGAAAATATAATAAGATTGTTTATATGCTTATAATAAGCTTGTGACAAGGACAAGATCATGCAAGTTAAATTTTATCTTTAGATTTTTATGGGACAACCAGTTAGAAAAGTGGTAATTAGTTTGTGTTTCTTAAATACTTGAAGATATGGGTGCAGTTATTTCAAGTGTGTAATGGAATTGTTTTATGTTTTGTTGGCGAAATTAATTTGAGTGTAGCTTGATTGAAATTTTAATCATATACTTCCAGGTGTAGGTGAAACCTATTGTGGATCTTCTTTCATTTTTCTATTCATTTTATGAGTTTAGTCCTCTCTCTCTTCCCCTGATTTTATGAGAGGTTCCATGATCTTTTTATCTCTAAGAAGAAGGTTCAGTTTCCACATCGACTGTATTTATATAGACCAGCTTATAACCTTTAAATTCCTGGTTGTACAGTTGTAAGACATTTGGATTCTTACACTAAGATGCCTAAGCTTTTAGCAATTATCAGAAACATAACCAACTTAAATGTCATGTTGCATTTGAAATTGAATATCCAACTGGTGGGACTACCTATATATATATATATATATCCAGGAACAAGACCGTATACTCATGCGAATTGGAGAGAACAATTCTCTTGACTACTATAACACTAAGACTGAAGTCATCCATCCCGTGCTTTCGGAAGCCTTATGTATTTTGACCCTCATGCTGTATTTACATTTTTGTCCCAAATAAATTTGGATCTTGACACGGGAGATCTTCTTCTGTTGACAAACACTTCAGAGTGGGAATGCATCTTGTATGTTCATGTCAAAAATTTTAATTCACCTCTTGCATCTTCCATCGCAGGAACACACAAACATGGTCAATCTTGCTGCTGCTTTAGAAAAAGAAGGAATCAGTTCGTTTCACTTTGATTTCTCTGGAAATGGGTAACTTCAACATGGTGTTATTTACCTGTTATTATTTCCAAGAAAGTATGCTCCAAAAGAATAGCCTATAGAATATTTTCGAAATATTAACGTGTTATTATTTGTGTATCTTATCATGATTGGATGGTGATGGTTGGTTTACTTCTTATTAGTGACAAGCTGAACTCACCTTTAGTTTTTGGCTTTTTGCCACTTTCCTTGACGGCACACTTCTAAGTTGAGTGGGAAGACTTCATACTTTTTGCTCCATCTCTCCTTCCCAAAGTTCAAAGACAGAGGGAGAGACAACATTTGTTTCTCTTATTAGCACTTTTGGTTTGAATGCTACATTTGATTGGCATTTATGTAATTGAAATTTGTTTATCACCCAGATTTTCTGCTCCTTTTATTCACACTCTTTAGTTGATTTTCAGAGAAAGTGAAGGTACTTTTCATTATGGTAACTACTCTAGCGAGGTTGAAGACCTAAGATCTGTGGTCGAGTATTTCGCTGGAGTAAACCATCCAACTGTTGTAGTTCTTGGGCATAGTAAAGGTATTTTTATTTATATATATGCACCAACCGTTAGAGATATCGAAAATGACTGTTTTCGTCAATGCTACGAAATTGGAGTTGTCAAATTTGTCTATGCCTCTCCTGCTGAAATTTCTGGTCTGGTTTTAAATTAGATACCAGTCACCTATATTGATCATTATTTTCAATTTCACGCTACTTTCTTCATTTCATTATGGTCTTTCATGCCATCAAGCTTACCCCTGTTTTAAAATAAAAAATAGAGTCTAAAGACACATGTGTTGGTGTGCATCTTTCTGTGTGCATGTTTATGTATGTGAATGATCTGTATTCATGTATGAATTCCATCTCTCTGTTTGTGTCATTTTCTTTATTCATGATGAGATGTAATAGAAATCTAACTCAACCGTACAACACAACATAACTGGCTACTAATTTCAATACTTGTTTGAGTTTAACTCAAATAACTTGTTTTTCTTCAAGTTCTATTTTCCCTGTTTCTGTCTTTGCTGGGGATTTATGTTTTCTCAAATTGTAATTTGTGTGAGTCGAAGTCATTCTTCTGTCTGGCAATTGAGGTTAGATTCCTCTAGACTGAAAAGTGCCATTTTGTGACTCCTAAAATTTATAACCT
Source organism: Lippia alba (assembly GCA_037834125.1). Taxonomy (NCBI): domain Eukaryota; kingdom Viridiplantae; phylum Streptophyta; class Magnoliopsida; order Lamiales; family Verbenaceae; genus Lippia; species Lippia alba. Next base: position 15,328,402 of record JBBMKE010000002.1, on the reverse strand, counting down.
TGCAAGACCTAAAGAAATTAACCCACTTTAGATAGTAATAATTATGTCTAATTTCTTGTAGAACTACCTCTAGTGAATATCCAGTAGGTGCTTGGGAGTTCAACTTTCTATTCTTTTGATCTTCCATGACTTCTTGTTTCCATATATTGCAGGTGGGGATGTTGTCCTCCTGTATGGATCCAAATATCACGATATACCAGCTGTGGTAAATCTCTCTGGTCGTTATGATCTCAAGAAAGGAATTGTTGAACGTCTGGGCAAAGAGTACTTAGAAAAACTCAAGAAGGATGGATTTATTGATGTTAAAACTAAAACAGGTAATTATAGGCTTTCTTTTTTTGCATCTACTGCTGATGATATTCAGAAGATCTAATTCTCTTAATAAGATCATGAATTTTAATGCTTGCTTAATTATGTTTGTTGCTTGGAGAACTACCGCTTCATCTTTTGGTGATATTAAGGCTTCTGGATTTCCTTGGAGTCAACTTCTTGTACAGAAAAGTACAAAAATCTAACATTTTCAGCAAGTGGTGTAATTTTAAAGTAGACTGATTCAGTTCTCTGTTGATTTTGATCAAGTACTGTACTTTCTTTCCTTAATTTGGAGACATCTATACCGGTAATAGATGAACACTTGAGTATGGCATGAGAGTGTTTTGCAGAACATAAAAAACTCTCTGTTTTCTTGGTCGCCTTTAGATAGTTAAATGCTTGAGGTTTTATTCAGTACATAAGTCTACTCTTTTATTTACAGGAGAAGTAGACTATAAAGTTACCGAGGAAAGTATGATGGAGCGACTCAACACAAATATGCATGAAGCATGCCTTTTGATTGATGAGAAATGCAGGTAACTGTGATCTTAACTTATTCATTTAATCATTAGTTGTCTCCTGTTATTTGTTGACCTTCTGTTATACAAAATTCAAGAAATCAGCTTTGTTTTTAACCCCCTTTATCATCTCAAGTATCAAATCTATTGACCAAATTATTCACTGTCTGATTTTTATTTCTCAAAATTTACCCCCTAGCGAATGATCTTAAGGGATAATTACACTTGACATAGACTGAGATTTGGTCTAACTACACAAGCTTTTCTTGAGGTTTGAACTTTTACAAGAACATCCCTTGAGCTGTAATAGTAGTTAGAAAACCCTAACGAAAATTTTCACTTACCTATTATACTCTTTATTTTTCAGTTAGCAAAATAGGATGCTATACTTGTACAAAAATTGAGATGATCGTCTTTGGAAATAAGTTCAACCGTTAACCTATGTAATATATATTATTCGATAGGGGAAGTTTCTGTAATTCGTCAAACTTCACAAGAAATGTCTTATTAGGCCAAAGCTTTGCGTATGTCGCTGCAATTGTCCCTAATTTTAGTTTCCCTTTTCTGAATGAATGTTCAACTTATCTCCATCTTAAAACATTACCCGAATTACTCAAACTTGTCAAACTGTGAAACTGTGAAGGGTATTGACGGTACATGGATCGGCTGATGACATTATCCCAGTAGAAGATGCAACGGAGTTTTCCAAGTTCATTCCAAACCACAAATTGCAAATAATAGAAGGAGCTGATCACTGCTACACTTCACACCAAGATGAAGTAGCTTCAGTCGTCGTGCCTTTCATAAAGGAGTGCCTCAAACAGGTTCAAGATGCCTCCAATTAGGTTGGTACGTTATGAATATTGTGGAAACGACTGTCCAATTGTGAACACATGGTGCATATGATATTTGATCATTTGTGTTCTTCATCTGCAAGATTTTTAGCCTGCTAGATAGCTTATTGAGAAGTTGTACTGGGATATGTTTCTTTAGTAATTTAAAGGCATAGAATTACTCATAAAATCAGTATATCATGGCTAGAAATGAAATGGCCAACTCTGGTTTACTGAATGCTTAATTTTTATTTATTTTTCAAAGTAATGAGATGATTAAGAAGCTGTAAGCAACGCAAATTTAGGCTCTTTTAATTCATTATTTATTAAAATATCATGTTTTACATTGTAGCAGAGTCGATAAACAACTTCATTGCACACCACAAGGATATCTTCATCATTGGAGTGACTATTTGTTCCTTCTCTAATCCTAAAAGAGTTTCTCAAACACCATCGATTATACAGGTACCAAACTTCAAAGTAGTAATCCGTAGGACACAGTTGAGCGGAGGAGATTTTTACGTTCTTAACCAAATATTAAGTGTTTGAATTTCCAACAATTTAGCGGAGCGAAATAATACAAGTAGATGTTTTGATCCGGATGAGAAGAGAAAAATCCAAAGAAGTTCCAAACATATACTCAAATAAACATCTTCATCACCAAGCCAAAAATAGGGGCTTCATAACCGACACAGGAAACGATATCAACTAAAAACCACGGCTGCTGTTATGAATCTAGATATACCTTAGTTGATTTACGGTTATAATGAGATAATATTGAGTACGAAAAACAAGACAGACAGATAAGAAAAAGAGGAAAGAATGGAGAGATTGAGAGAAAAGTTGAATTGATCATCTAATTCCATATTCCACAAAGTGTGCGAACAAGTCATATATATAGTGCAGCTAATCCTCTATCATGACCAATCAGAGACAGACTTAAAAGTAAATGCATTATGCAGCAAATAAGCAAAAACGTGATCACAAATAGTGGATTAGTGATATTCCCAAGGCAAAACGACTTCGCTTAGCTCCTTCATTCTCAATTGAAAAGTCTGATTTGCTATCTAATGTGGCAATAGGGATGTAATTGAGCTGAGTTAGCTCGCAAGCTTCACAAATTAGCTCTAGGAAGGCTCGGACTTGGGTTCAAAATTGGTGAGCCAAGCCGAACCATGACTCTGTTTGTGCAATATCCGAGCCAAGCCCGAGAGTATATATTTGCTGCTTGAAAGCTAGGTAATAAAATATTAGTAAAATATATTATATATTTTATATATACACACACACTATATACTAAAATATAAATATATATATACAAAATATATTATATGTGCATACATATATAATATATTATGTATTATATTATATTATCTCTCTCTCTATATACACACATTTGCAGATCAGTTCTTCACATTTAGATTTCAAATGAAGAACCCTAAGTCACGCCTCCAGCCACCACGACCCACCACCCTCACGCCGCTTCCAACCACCCACTACCTTCACGCCGCCTGGTGGTTGCCCACCATCTCCCGCCGCCTCTGACCATCCAGGCGCCCACTATCTCCCACTGCCTGTGTCATTAAGATCCATCTATTTTAGAAGAATATGTAAATTGATATATTTCCTACATTAGCTACTGTAATTAGGGATGTAAATGGAGCCTAAACCCTATTAATATGTACATTGTGTAACCTTCTATGATACGAATCAATACAATGATTTCTTATACACTTTAACATGGTATCAGAGCAGTAAAAATTCTGCGTGCATCACTTGTCAATGGATTCACCAAAAAAGATAACTCTAACTTGCCGATGGATTTCATCACCTTCGTCAAAAGCAAACCAAACCCCACTACAGTCAACATTAAACTTACCAACAACAATTATGCAATATGGTCACGCACGGTTCAACTTGTCCTCCTCGGCAGAGGGAGAACTGGGCACATCACCGGAGAGACGGCGGCACCAGATGCCAAGATCAGGGTTACGAGGCGTGGAAACAAACGGATGGTTCCGTCCACAACCTCATCCTTAATTCCATGGAACCCTAAATTGCCGCTCAATTTATTCTCTGTCCCAATGTAAAAGAATTATGGGACGAGATTGAGGCAACCTATGATAAGTGTAGATTTCGTATCTGTTAAAGCCGTATTTGTGTCTAAAATTCTCCCCGTTTAATATACTTAGAGAGCGTATTCTCCCCGTTTAATATACTTAGAGAGCGTTTGATAACGTAAATTATTCAATTTCACTTAATCTATTTGTGGGGAATTAAGTGAAATTAAGTGTTATTATAAGAACTTAATTTTGTGTTGATACATTTAGTTGACAATTTTAGTCCCATCTAATTTTACTTATCTAGTTGACAAATTTAGTCCCATCTAATTTTACTTATTATCCTGTTTGATATTGAAGATTAATATTATGTCATTATGTGCATTGACCAATATGTCCTTGGAATAAACAATCAAATTACATGTCCCCTATGCATAACCATTATCATCAACAGACTTAGGATCACGAACAAATTGATTTCTACCACAACATTATTCTACCCAAAAGGTATAATCAACCGAGCTTAACATAAAAATAACTAAAAAATAAGAAGAATGCAAATAACATGAATATGAAATCATTCCAAAAACCTTATCAGTATGCATGGTGCATAATAGTAATAGTTAATCTAATTCAATTTCAATTGAAAGTTTAAGTCGCTGACTTGGAAAAAAAAAGTTTAGATACCAACTTCCATATATAAAAACAACATCCACAATGTGCTCCAAGCCACGAGGCCTAGCTATATCTTCAATTTAGTGACATGTCCAATCTGCAATGTTCAAACAAAATAAAGACATTACCATCAGAAATACTTACCACAAGCAAACTAACATTTCTCAAACATGAACCCACCAAAAGTTTAGGGATGTTGTTACTTTCGCCAATTTCACTTCGCATTCCGGATAAGTGTGATGACAAACGCAACTCTAACTTCAATGGGCATGCCATAGAAAGCCAACATGTCGTTACGATTGTTTGCAAGATGGATCACGGACCACATGACATCATCCAATGACAACCCGGGTAACATATCTAAAGCTTCATACAAACCAGCTTTCTGTGCTTCATCATCCGCTGAAGTGGGCTTGGGTTGAGGCGGTGGTTGCTTTAGCAATTAGGCAACATCACCAATTGTAGAACGCGTTGAAGTCATAATTTCGCCCAACACATTTTTTATGTCATCACTATCATCAAGCTTGCTTCGTTTACAGTTGCCTTTGGATTTTGACTCTGTGTAGTCTTCATCATCCGGAGTTATTGACCCATCGTTCTTGCTATCATTGTCTATATTGAGGGGATTGTTTGACTTTCCAGGTTGATTGTCACCTTCAATTGTGGGTTTCGGTACATTAAAATCTCGGCGGTTACTTGAAGACAAATTGTTCATTGCATCAACTACATCAACAACTTGGTGTCCCGTGGCTTTATCCGTACCAAACAAAATGTTCCATTTCTCAAGCTATGGAAACGACTTTCCCTTCAACAGTTTAACACCATCCGGATAAACCTGCAATAAAGTCTAAAGTAAGCGAAACATATATAAATTTTGAAAAAAATAATAAGAGAAGGTTATTATAAACATGAGTGGTCCAAAAACGATACCTTTGCGTGCTCCTCCCAAGCATCAATCTTTTCCGCCACAAACATTTTTGTGGTAGGTCAAAACTGAAGCCGTTTGCGCTGCTAGCCACTAAGATTGTGCGGCATGCAGAATGAGTTTTACGTCACATGCTAATTTTGGACTTAACATGAGTGGACACAATGCCACAGCCGGGTAACTTTTCCTCCATAAGGTTTACGACTCGATTTACGTAGCCACCCCTCAATGAACTGTCCAAGTTCATCCCCTCGGCATGCAACATTTCTAAACATTGAGTAAGATACTCTTCTTCTTTGGTTGTCCAGAATCGACGGGGCACATTACAACCCTTGCCCTTGTTAGTACGAACACGTGAAGTCACTCGTTGTCCATCCATATCCTAATCTTGAAGAGAAAAAAGAAAGACAATTAACCACTATTATACTTATACAATGTTAGTCTGCATATTTCACCAGCAATTTTTCTAAATAAAGTACTAACACAAACTATTGAATTAAAAGAGAAAATGCAAGAAGAGAATGCAATGCCAGCAAGACAACATTACAAACTATGAAATGGCAATCGAGTAAAATCATCAACCTTCATTCCAAATGATAGAAAGCAAAAATTTTCAAACTATTTAGAAATAACTTCAAAATGTTAATAGGGTATTTCTCATAAGATACCAGACTTAATAAAGCATATTCAGAAATTTAAAAATATAATGCTGACTCTCGATTAATGGTTATGTAAATTTTGGAACATTTATGTGGCCATGGTGTCCCTAAGGTTCGTCCACGCTGGTGTTGGCTCGATGGTGCCTATGTATTCCCTATCATCTCCCACGTGCTCCATTGTTTCACGCAATATCCATTCCTCATCTGGATCCACAGCCATTTGTGTCCGGATGAAGTTGTGTAGCATGGCACAAGCTAATATCGTCCAAATTTGCACCTTGATAGGATACCAAGCTCTACTTCATAGGGTTGCCCACCATCCTTTCAGCAATGCAAATGCACGTTCGATCACATTGCGAGGTCTACTATGCCTTAAGTTAAATAATTCCCTTGGTGTTTGCGGAGCCAAATTGCCCGTACCAAATTCCTTCAAGTGGTAGCGTGTCCCCCGATAAGGCGTGAGAAAACCATCGATATTAGTGTACCCGCAGTCAGCCAAGTAATAATTATCTGGAAAAAGGTGAAATGTAATAGTTCGCTTCCCAAGAAGTGGTTTAATTAAAAAAATTGATTAAACTATCCAATTTATTTTCATAAAACAACAAACAATGCTTAATTTTATTCTTTTCTTTATGAGATATATGTCGTGGTATTTAAACCTATGGAATGAATTATATTCATATACAATTTAAATATTTATTTAAGATGAAAATATAGTAATTATGAAACCTATTGATATATAGCCTTATACTGATTTAAATAGATAGATACTTTTTGGTTAGTGTTTCTAATTTACAAAAATTTAAACACTTAAAACAGATGTTCTATTATAAGGAATTGTTAATACCAATTGTAATTAATTTTAATGGTTAATTCTTGTTTTGGTTAGATTTTTAATTATGAATTCATTGGTACTCTTTGATATATATATATCAATCATAAGTTTGTTGTACAGAATTTCCTTGATGATCAAATTTATTTTCTTTCTGTTATCTTCATAATGACATTGAAATACGTTGGTATTCATTATATTAATAAATCAATTTAATTTAATTTCATCTTTATACCTGATGGCACACGTAGACCGTTTGGTCTCGTAGCTGCATCTCGAAGTATTCTGCTATCAGCTGCAGAACCTTCCCAATCAGCTAGGACATATATGAAATTCATATCAGGGTTGCAAACTCCCAAAACGTTAACTGCAACGTTTCCTTTTCGAGTGCGATATTTCTATTGAACATTTTGCCGGACAATAGCCTCAATGTAAGTGCCATCAAGTGCACTAAGACAACCCTGCCACAATTTTGTAATCAATCATTAAACTTCAGATAATGAGATTTTAAATTAATAGGAGATTAACTAATAACAACTCACTATTCCTTAAAATACTTCCACGGTTCAACTGAGCAAATGTTTGGTATGGGTGCAGGTTAGATCAGGAGCATAGGGCCTAATCGAAGTAAGGCACGAAGTGTCTCCTTAAAGTACTTACTAACTGTGTGACCAGACACCTGAAAATCGCCCTTCACCATTGGATTTTTTTTGTGATGCGCTAAAATATTAAAAAACATGGCAACCTTCATGGGAATACTTATGAAGCGCTCATCTTTTAGACCACCAAAGTTCTCAAGCAGGTAACATAGACGACAGAAAACGTTCCTATCCATCCTAAGATTATCAATACAATTGGTATCACTAACTTTTGTATAACGACGTAGTTGGCTGAGTTGGTCTGGCATCTTTGAGATTATATTCCATGTCTTTTCAGCTATGTTCCGACGCACGTTTCGTGACCTTAAGCGAAGGTGGTATAGGTACACGAGGGCTAATAGAGTGTTTGATTGAAGTACTATTATTTCTAACAATAAAAGTATTTTAAGTTTCGTGTAATAATCCATCCTGATGTACTGCCAGATCGCACAACATAGCCAACTGTTCCAATACAAAACAACCAAACAATTAGAAAAATTACAAAATCAGCTCAGCTATCAACACGGTCTGAAAGAAAGATTTATCAAAAGTTTCAAAAAATTACAAAATCAACTCAACTATCAAAATGATCTGAAAGAAAGATTTATCAAAAAAATTTCAAGTAATTTGCAAAGTAATCTCGTATATCAAATTAACTGTACTAAAGGAAAATACCATCAATAAACTCAAAATATTCTCTCAACGCAACTTCTTAATTCAAACCAAAATCAGAGACAAAAATCACGAAACTCTTACACCATGTTCTTAAAAAATATGCCACATTTCAAAACACATGAAAGGTATTACACAAAGGGGAAAAACGTGATCACAAATTGAAGAAGATGTGGAAAAAAAATCCCAAAACTGACACACAGAGCATTCAAAGATACCATTACAATTCACAAAAAAGCTAAATTTACACATGAAAAACAATAAATATAAAAACTGATTTTCAATTGAATACTGATTCTTACCTCAAATCTGCAAAAAATCCGGCGACAAGTTCAAATCAAGGTCCGCAACACCACGTGCAAATCGAAACAAAAAAGGGTTAAGCGAGATTGACAAGTATATAGCACAGGATTAATTTTTTAGTGAAAAAAATAACAGCATTGGTAAGAAGAGATCAAAATCTATGAACGATGTCTTGATACAAAAAGAAAAACTATACATCAACATGACAAATTATAGAAAATCAGAGCGAAGTTTATTTTTGGAGAAAAACTATACATCAACATGACAAATTACAGAAACTCAAAGCAAAGTTTATTTTTGGAGAAAAACTATAATCAGTACCTGCGATTCTCCCTTCAATATGATGCCGAGTACACCACAAATAACAAAAAACTAACACAAAAATATAGTTTCTAAGGAAGTGAAAGATAAGAAGTTTTACACTGTATGGACTCTTGTTGGATGAGAACTGAAAAAAGGCGCACAAAAATATTATTCCCGCCAAGATAGAGCAAAAGTGGCAGAAAAATATCGTTCCCCCAGATAGGAGTCAATCTGCGATAAACACACCCCCTCCCCTAAGATTTATTTGACGACTTAATCTCTCTAAATTGCACAGATTACACCGGGTCGAAGATTAACTCTTCCGGGTCAACGAGATTTAATAAATGGTATCAAACAGAAAATTAACTAAAATTAAGTGGGCTAAATAGACCTAATCTAATATATCAAATGTTCTCTAAAAGTATAGAGGAGTACCCCTATTTCATTTCCTCTAATGCACCGACACTTCTAAAAATATCATTTTGCCGTGTCGTGTCGTGTCGGACACGCGTGTCCGACACCGTGTCCGACACTTCACACGTGGGAAATTCACAAAAAATTCCGTGTCGCCGTATCCGTGTCGTGTCGTATCCGTGTTGCCGTGTCCGTATCCATGCAACATAGGTCCGAAATTAACCCTACATTTAACAAAACTTTTAAAATGCTATCTATGGCGTAATGGTTCTAAATCGACTAGGTTAAAGAATCGAAATTATTAAGCTGTCACAAATATATAAGCATAAAATAAACTGATCTTATAAAGTATTTAGTAGGGCCATACAGATTGGATTTTATTTTATACGAAAGCTAATTGTCAGAAGAATTTAGTCGGAATAAAAAATTATTAGATGTAAATGAATTCAATTTATATTTACTCCTAAAAAAAATTATCACGAAAATCTGATTATTTTTGTTTGATCTTAATAATATATAGATATTTAACATTTAATATGGGACAAACTGAAGTTCTTTCGGACTAACTAGGAGTTCATATAAACAATGCTCGAGTTGGTAGACTTGAGATTTTAAATTATGCACGTCACAACAAGAGATAAGACAGCGAGGTATTAATTATTTTATCCTTATCCATTCTATATTCCTATTATATTGTATATTGTACGTATTAACTTTTTATAATTTAGATAAAATATATTAAAAATTTTAAGAATATTGTAGCCAATTAATTTTATCAAAAATATGTTAATACCCTTAGAATGTTATAGACGATCTATGTTGATCATGAAAAGTGGTAGGTTTATAAATCTATATTTTGAGAGAAATAAAAAGACACTAGTATAAAACTTTACATATATCTACACCTTTTTATTAAAAATTTATTTCTATTTACTTCCAGATATGAATGAATACAAAATTAACTTATATAGAGTAATAAGTAAAGATTTTAATAACGTGCGTTTTTTTGCTGAGTTTTTTTTTTTTCTTTTGGTATAATGTGTTTGGTTTTTATTTCAATTTTATATTTCCAGCCTATTAGTTTTAGAACTGAAATAATGTGATCTTTGAGTTATTTGAGGTTTGAAAACTTATTAGTTTTAGTTATTTGAATTTGAAGGGTAAATTATGTAATTTGACCCAGGTTCAAAAAAAATTGATCCATTGTATATTCATTTGGATTGTATATTCATTCATTGTTGCATGGAGAGAAATGACAATCTTATGCTCATGCAATCTAACATAGAAATGACAATCTTATGTTCACATTGCTAATTTTCGGAATCAACAAGAGAAAAAGGCCGAAGCAGGAAAAAGGGCAAACCATGAGAAATAAAAAAGTAATCTTTTGTAATTAAAAAAAAAAAATCTAGCAGGTTTTTTGTTTGCAACTAAGATTAACTCAATCTCGAACTTTAAAAATAAACACTATGAAAATTTCAAACTTACAACTTAATGAGAATGAAATTTCAAGGCGGTAAATGAGACTAAAAATTTCAAGGTTGTCTGGATAAAAGAATAATGGAAACATGGAATCAAAATGTTGAAATTATGAGAATGGAAATTTCAATGTGTAATTAGAATGAAAATTTCAAGGATAAACAGTGGTTGTCAAGTATTTACCTCAAGAAAGCCAATTTCATCTCGTTTCTCATTGCCAAAGAAGAAGACCGGCTATATGTCTCATTGCTAAAGAAGACCAAGACCGGTTATAAGCATGTTTATTTGAACGATGGTTTGGTAAAGGGTTGTAGTCAGCCAAATATCGGTGTAATGGGTATGTTTATCTCCCGAGAAAGCAACTTGGGAGGATTATACGACAATAGTAAAGCAGTTATCAAATTTTGATCCTTGAAAATGGAGGGAACAATGTTGAAAGTAGCTCTGGGGAAAGAATCAATTCAAGACTGTCGTGTGACCGTAGGATCAAACTTAAACTTAACAAGATCGATACCGTTTTTCCTAATGAAAGGAAGGTCACAACCATTTATCATCCAGCAAATGATCCAAAGGCTAGGAAACATGCCTGTCTAGAAGATCTTACGATTGATTAAGACAATGATTCAACGAACACACCAGTGGAAGATAGTAGAGTAGCAGGACCACGGCAAAGAACACGCAAGCAGCTAGATACGATTCCCTTTCTGCATTTCTTTTTCCCTAACCGCTTATGCGGGAGCACTTGTCATCGACATTTATATATACTTGTGTTGTCTTTCGGGTTGAATGAAAACCTGAGTTTTTTCTTCCCCACTCTGTTCTCTCTTTTCGCATCATCTTAAATTACTGCAACCTTAAATCTTAAATTCTAATTATGCAGAGATCAAAACAGGAGAGCTTCATCAATACTTGCTTTTATAACAGTCTGAATAATACTTGCTTTTATAACAGTCTGATATGTAATTCCCTCGAGTTCAAAACTGTCATCCTACATCTACGCAACACAACTGTCAATAAAAATAACCAGACTGCCATCAGAAACCAACGATGACCAAAATAGTACACGAGCCAGACATCAGTTCCACATGATTTAAGATGTCAATGCATCATGGTTCGTTTAGGAAATTATATATGAGGCAGATATTTGCCTTCCACATACAGACCAAATGGTTCAGATTTTATCACATTTTGCATTTAAATTATTTATTTCCAGTAAATTAAAGTTATGACAAATCTGAACCTTTTGGTGCATGAGAGGGGGCCAGAACCAGTGCAGACAAGAATCTCCCCTTCTGTCATGTCTCCCTCCAATACCTTATTGACCTGTCTGTTCCACATGTGACAAATGAAGCCTCTGTTGGTGAATGTTCAAGCCAACGGGGGCTACCCATATGGTTTGAGGGCCATCTTGCCACTTTCTCTGCTGTAAGAGCATCCCAGACAACAATCTGCACCGGAAACACAAGACCGTTCAACAAAAAAAGAATTGCCCAACTATTTCAGTGAAGCAATATAAGAAGCAAGAGACACACCTCATTGCTTTGTTCGTCAATAGAAAGTATGAATTCCTCTGTTTCGTTGAAAACAGCCTGCAATTGTAAAATATGCAGTCAGTTTTTGCAAAAATCACATTCCGAACAGAATACCAGAATGTAATATTATATGCTTGATTTCTAGTTCTGTAATGACGATTCAATTGATAGAACAATATAGTCGACAAAAATGCAGCATTAAGAGACCAAACAAACTTTATTCTGAGAAAGATTAGGACAAGTCTGATAACCCAGCACCAGCAAGATGTATTTCTCAACACAACTCTGGATAGGGATAACCAACTTATTCAGAGTATAGATGATTGATGTATTTAAAGTCATCCAATACTGAGAAAATCTCCAATTATTCATAAGTAAAGTTACCTTCCATGCATAACAAAACGTAAAATCTTAACAACACTAGAAGTTCTACTAAGCAAGAACGCTATCAACTGGAAAAAGGAAATCACAATTTAATAGCATGAAGAGTAAGTAATATGTTAGCAAATGTTAGCAGACTGAAGACTAAGTTATGTATTAAGCAGATTCGATAGCACAAATAGTTCTATAACAGTGTCAACAGATGACATACCTGGCAACGAAGTTGTGTATGTGTGGCTCCAAGATATTGCTTGACTAATCTACCTG
>JBBMKE010000002.1:15296872-15308223 GCA_037834125.1 Lippia alba | reverse complement strand
CCCCATTTTCAAAGCCATCCACAGAGTCACAGACTTTTCGTCATTGCTGTGGGCCTTCAGAATCGACTTAAAATATGAGTTGACAGTTCATGAAACTTACTGATCGCCCAAACAAAACTAAAGGAATTGATGTCGGACTACGTGTAAAGGAATTGCTTTCAAAATTAAATACTTGAAAGCATGTTATATTTATTGAGCTAATTTGTTAATAAGTTAAGTTCCGCGCAATGAAAATTTTAAAAGTATTATGACATGATGAGATTAATTTTTTTGTTTCCATGATCGAAGTACAAAGAAACTTAAAACTACTTCATATACTTTATTTAAGAGTTGAACTTCTGACATATAGTTACAAATTCCACTTGATTAATGTCACATAGATTTTATTGTTGGAAACAAATATTAATGTAATGATCTCATTTATTTAATAGTTGGGTATTATAAAATAGTACGGTCATAATAGTTAGGTCTTCGAGAATCTTTGAATGCCCCAATATCGTAGATACGATTTATGAGGTTGAGATTGGCAGAGAAATAAGATTAAAATGTATGGGAAACATGACCCATGCAAGATTTTGTTCATAATTATGGGATCTCAATTTGTAGGAATAGGGGGCAACAAAGAAATGTCAAAAGTCAAGTCCTAACTATTAACTGCCAGGCCAGAATGCCCAAGAAAATTAAATTCTTGAACCCTTAATTTTGTCTAACTCGTGTTCTTGAATTTTTGTCACAATTAATGCGTTTAGATTAAGTTAGAATGTTAGCCATGTGATATGATTTGTCTTTTTGATGAAAATCCTATGAATAAATAAATTAGCACAAAAAATTTCAAAATTAGTAGTTGGTGTATTCATTGTTGGTGCTAAACTTGGACTTGTTTTTAACATATATGCATTAGTATCGATGGAAAATCAACGAGTCTCCTGGTTATTTTTTTATTTTTCTCTTCATTCAGATTTCTATCGAATTGGCATTGAATTTTGATGAATAATGTGACTTTGGGGTGAATTAGACCAAACATATTATTCATCGGATTTTCCTCAATTTTTTTGATAGAAATCCAAAGGGAGTGCTCCTGTCGGTTTGAGGTAATTTCTTTTAGGGTTCTGAGGTCCCTAGCAAAGACTTGGGAGTTGGTACGAAAGTTAATGTACTGTGTACAACATGAGCTGCATGCATGTATTATTTGTCTCAAAGTAAAATACTATTCAACTCAAAACCTTTGACAATTTCGCCCGAAGATCACAAACCTAGAAAATATTTGGACTGGAGTCCTGGTCTGCATGGAAAATATGGCATCCTCTTCTTTAATAACATGTTATGCATGGATTAATAATATAATATCAAGTGATCTTAATTTTAATTTTTATAAAATTAGGTTTGTGCTTAACCTTGATTGAATTCGTATAGAATATTTTTTCTGTTGAGTCATGTGATCAGTGTGAACAGATTTAGTTTTGGTCTACGGGGTTTTTACTCGTTTTCTTCTTCCCAACACCACCTGTAAAATCCAAAATTTATTGTTTTATTTGCATCATTCTTTCAACTAAAACTGTTTAACTATAAATATGTAGTTACTATTTAAATTCTAAATCTTAGGATTATTTTAGCTTTAAAGCTAGAATTTGTAATATAATTAATATGATGTATAAAGTTGAGATTATTATTATTATTATTAACGAATCACCCATTTCTAGAAAAAGCATTAGTTCTTATTTTATAATGTTATTATTATTATGCAAAAATGTTGTCATGAAATAGATGAGTTATAATTAACAGCTTTCAAATAATATCAATATTGTGCAGAGGAAATAGCTAGCATATAATTCTTGACTAAATATGTGTAATAAATAACAAAAGATCCACCATTGACTTGACTTAACTTTCACGAATCCATAATGTGGGAAGTAACAGTGATGGTTCGGTTAGGCCTCCTCCACCAAATAAAACTACTGAGAAAGACAGTAAAACTATATATGTCTATCATTAATAATGTTGATCCTGATTTATTTGATTCCATATCTCTCTTAGATTGTATGTACCAAGAAAATCTTAGCAACAAAAAGAAAATCATATCCAAGAAAATACATGCATAGATCTCTTTGTCATGTGTCATCATACCTATGCAACCGGAAGTTGTATCTCTCGCAAACATTGTGTGACACGACTCACTATTAGGGCTTTCTAATTAAAAAGAGAAACTAAACTCATCATGAGGGAGACTCAAACTCCTGATTTTCTAATTTTAGTGTTATTTTTTGTTCATACATATTCAAAATTTGGTCTATTTTGGAGAACTATTTTAATTTTGACTTTTAACGCGTTTGGAAAATGGGTTCCATCAAAAACAATTTTAGATATTAATGAAATTGTCTTTCGTAATTTCGGTTTCATTAAAAATACCTCGTATACCGAGATAGTGTCACTTGTCATAGATTTTGTCAATAGTGAAGATGCTTTCCGTGAAGGCTATTTCACTTAAAATATCCACCTACTTACATAGTGCCACCTGGCATCATTTACCCATAATTATTTTTATATATATTTAAATGAACAACGGAACTGCATTCATGGAATTATGGAAATCGATTTCATTAAAAAATGTCTGCATGTTTTCAAAGACGGTCAGGTCAGTCTTTGATCAAAATTTTTTAATCAACTTATTTTTTTTAACCCTGATTCATTGAAAATTGTCGAGAATGCATCAACAAATTTAGATATACTGTCTTTGAACCATTTCCTGGTACGCGGATTCATTGGAAATTATCAAGAATGCATCACCCATTTCAGATATATTGTCATCGAATTGTTGTTGAAAGATAGCATCATAACGATTGAGGAAAATATTTGAATAAAATTTGTGAGAAATCTCACTCATGAATCAAATCAATTGAGTTATTAAGAAAAATGTTACATAGTATACACACTAAAACCAGTCGAAATAACTCATGATAACATAGGAATGGTGACGAATCATTCTAAATGCTCATGGTCATCAATTCTTAGACTAAAGAATCCTCATGTGCATTCAAGAAATATTTTTTGGATCTTCAAATTGATGTTATAGTACTACCCTTTCGTTCAGCTTAAAAAGTTTGAACTAACTTGGCAACCTATTTCATTGGTTTAATTTCCATAAATTTTGTTCCTAATCTTGTGAGATATGAATCAAAAAACTTTACATATGTTGATATCATTATTAGTGGGAATTTAGAAATAGTCCCGTCACAACACACTCATTTCAGTATTTAGAACTGCGGTACCAGAAAAAAGTGTAGCGTTTTAAGCATAAAATAAGTGCAAAAGTGGTGTGTATATGAATTAATTAGTGCAAAGTATAGAATGGGAAGGCTTTTGGGAGCCGGAATTGGTCCACCACCACTATATCATGTGATGTACCATTTGGATTCATGTAAAATTATATAGTATGCTTTTTTTATTCTTTTGTATATGCATGTAATGCTTATTGATAGATATTTTAGTCTAATTGATTGAAATTATAAATTATGATGCATAGATATGAACATGACAATTCGGATACAACATGACACGGACATATCAACACAGATTTTTGTTTGAATTTTTTACATGGAGAGTATCGGACATGACATCGAGCATGAGTGTCGAACACAATATAATACAACAAAATGATATTTTTAAAAGTATCCGTGTATCATACAATGCAAAACATTTGGGATATAAAAAATGTTGGGAATTTTAGTCTCATCTTTTCAATTTTCTTTTCTCTTACGCGTTTAAATGTTGATAATCTTCTCAGTCTTTTCTTGTGCTTTGCTTAAGACTAAAGCAAAGGGAGGAAAGACCAGGACCGATCGAAAGAAGATCAGAAAGATATGGAAAAAAAATTGGGAAGAATTAAACTGCTTATTGACCAATCCGCTAGTCTTGTTTTCAGAACTTCAAGTCTCCATCTTTTCTACAAAAGTAGTCCAATAATTAGAAATTGGCTATTGGGTATTCCGAAATTATTTCTAATTAAAATAAAAGAAAAGAAAGTGTGGAAATATTCCTCAGTTAATTCTAACTTTGATTTAAATTGTAAATAGATTCGAAGTGAAAAGAAGGGGAAAACTCTAAGCAATTCATGCACACTTTGAAAGTGCTTAAGATATAAAAAGATGCTCAGGCAGACTTCATCCGAATCCTGAGATTACCTGGATCATTCCTGGAAATAACACAACAATTTACTATGATGTAACCACGTGTGAACCCAAAATTTACCTGGACATTTACAACCTGGAATCAACTCTTTGTCAAGACATGAAATGAATCATGCGATGATCTTTTTAAAGACACTATTATTATTTCTTTTAATACGCACTCAGTGACCAGAATGAATCGAACCCGGATCATTTAACAAAACAATTCTTTCTTTAACCACTTGAACAAACTTTTGTTAGCGATTTCCTTAAAGTCCTGAAGTGTTATGGTCGTCCAGAATTCAAGAGGTTGTGTAACCAACCCTTCAGTGTCTCTGTAAACACGTTTCACCTCCTCATGGAGAGGGACAAACTTGCTGCTTATATCAAGAGTAAGAGAAATCAAGAGATGAAAACCAAAAGTAAGAGAATTGAAGAAGAATGGAAGTCAGCAGACTAAGCGTTAAAACATGAAATAAAACCCACCTGTAAGCCCAAATTTATATCTGTATCTTGTCTAAATGCAGATACAGAAACATCAGTGAGGACACTATACAAGTTATGTAAACATCGTCGACACGGTTTTGAACTACAAGACAACATCATAATTTTGCTCATACGAAAGAGCGTAAAATGTTTCACCACATGCACATTCTACATCACTCAAAACTTTTGAATAAAAAGCCTCTTAAGTTGGGCATATCTCCTTTACTTGAAGTTAATGCCACCAGTAGGAAGGGGTAGTCAGTCCAAGTTTATGCAGCTGGAACCTTTTTCCCATCCTCAATGAAGAAGATCGCAGTCTCTGGGACCTAAAAACCGAAAAATAAAATTAGAAAGAAAATCAGGGTGGGCCTTTGATTCATTCTCGAAATCGATTAGAAGATAAAAGTACACTGAGAAAAGCATGTAATTTGCAGATGCATAACAAGCACACACAAGGCATTACTACGAAAATGCATACGGCATAGATAATGGAAGATACTCGTCAAAATTTTTTACGAATTTTAACACACATGAAGGGCATTAACATAAAAACACGGTATACTGCCCTGGCTCCAGCTTATAAGGATTAAGAAGCACATCCGAATAACCACTACACCTTCATTAAACAATTTGCGGCAACAAATATATCACCAACCAATTTACACCAATTAAGAGAATTTTAACCAACGTGAAGTTATGGCAAAGCAAACTGCACTCCACTGCCTTAGGGACAAGTATCAAGGGTCTCCAACTGAATAAATATACATAAGCTTCACCTTCCTAAAGACTTGAATAGAATTTTCCTATTCTTTTAGCTAGAGTTACCAAATAAAAGGCTGGTATACATCCTGCTAATCAATGACTAGTTGACCATAAACATGTAACACAAACCCAGAGAAGAAAACTTTAAAAATGATCACACAGTCTATCACATTAACAAAAAGTATGATAAGAGTAGAAAGGAGGTTACATCTGGCCAGGTATCCGTGATGAACTCCACTATATCATAGGCAATGTCACCTTGAACATCAATTTGCTCCTTTTCAGTAGGGCCCTGGCAGGAAATACAGAAAGAAGAGACAGATATCATTTTGTATTTTATGCTACACTAGTGACAATGGGAACAATACTATTACTACCAATGCGACCTACTTTAACAACAGAAGCTCCAGTAGCAAACTTTTTGCCAAGCTTCTTTGATGCTTCATTAAGTTTAACACCTGAAAGTTGACATCAGAAAGTTGCACCAAAAGTCAGAGAGGCAAGAACATAACAGATTCATATTACATACTAAATAGAAACATATAACACATCCTTACCAAAAAGTTCTAGTCCTTTCACAGTGGTAATACATTTCCGCTTATTACGAGTCATTTTTTCAATTATCACTTCTTGCTTCTCCTGCAAAACAATTCAGAAGTTTCAATGCTTCCTATGTGCATCAAATTCTGATCCTACTAGAAAATTACTATAACCATGCTATTATAAACTACATTACAATTTACAAAACATGTCCACGTGTAAACCATGTCGAGCAGAACCCAAAGAAAAAATAATTGTAAGGATAATCTCTGCCAGTGCAGTCAACACAGGTAGCAAAGTTTATGTGCATAATCGAGATCCAACGACAAGTAATTATCCGATATTGGATTCTCTATAATGGATATTAACTTTTTATTGGTCTCTTAACTTTTTTACTTTTGTGTCTAATTTGGTTTTCAGGGAGATAGTTTTTTTATCAGAATTGACCACACACCTATTCACCTGCTCACTTGCTCACAAAGCTCAATTAAAAAGGCCTTGATTTTATTCTAATTCACACCAAGGACATTTGGTAAGGCAAGAGCATTCAATAATTTATCCAAAAAATTTTAAGAGGAAATGGCAAGCTGTATCGCACTAGAAAGTTGCTTCCAGTACACAACTTTTTATTCCCTAAAACTAGATTATAGCATTCTCTTCCAGCAGGGATCTTATCTCAACCAGAAGAAGAATCACAAGCAACCACACATATGTATGATATCGTCTACTTCTTCTTTTAACTTTCTAAGTGTATTCTTAAAACCCATTTCTCGAGTCTCTTTCTAGTTTCTGAGAAATAGCATAGAAAGAATGTGTGGTGTATCAGATGTTTCACTGATAAGTAGTAGGTTACCGATACCAAACTATTCCGGATACCCCGAGGCCCAAAGCTCTAAGCTAAACTAGGACTAAGTGGGGGATCAATAATTATACATTATGCTCACATGTAGGCCAAAGACAACCTAGGCAGCATGTTTTTTTTTATTGTTTGGGCTATCTTCAACAGTATTCTAAAGCCTACAGGCTACAGGAAACTAAGAATAAGAACCTTCTAGTACATGCAGTAAGAATAAGAAAAGGAATGTTGAGAACTCTAAATTCCATTGGCTCAATACCAAATTCCTAACACAGACTTCCATAATAAAGCATAGAAGTGCATGCTGGAGATGTTAGTTTATCAAGTACTTGTAACATAGCACGAGATGTTAGTTTATCAAGTATTCGTAACGTTTCACAAAAAGCAATAAGAAGTAATTAAGATAATAGCACTTCTGCAATTAATGGAGTAACTTAGTGCAAGCTCAGGAAGAAAAAATCGAAGTCTCACCTTCTTTTTTATCTTCCCACCTGGTAGACGCTTGATTTCTTCCTTGGGTTTCGAGGAACCTGCTGCAGCCATAAGCAACTTGCTCACAATAAAGAGAGAGCATAATCTAGTTCTAAGGTGTAAACAAAAACAGAAATACGATATTCAATATATGATTTGTCTGCGGGTGCGGGGCTAGCACTACCAGGGATAGGCACAACTTGTAAATCACAATTCACAAGTGGTAACAAGAGGAAAAAGTCCCAAAAAAGAAACCAATGTTCACATTCTTATCCGCAACAAAGTTGTAATCGCATCTTCAAGTAAATTCAATAAAGATACAACGAAATTGTAACTAACAAACCCATAATCAGAACGAAACCGACTAGCACCCTGAAACTTAACAACGCTACATCTGCGCATAGCTCAACCAATCAGAAAAATCAAAATTCTATCTTTGCTTTCGCATGGCTAACAGAATCAATAGGTAGCACATCACAATGATAAAGCATGACAAAGCACAGCACGGGAAAACAACTTAAACCGCATCACACAACAAAACGTATTGATACATACACGCAGACACGCACAAAAACAACATAGATTGTGAGTGCACCATACCATCGGAGGAGATAGAGGTGGACTGCAGCTGATCAGATACCTTATCCGCGCTCTCGCCAGCCTCTGCGAACCAGCACAAACATCAAAATTAAAAAACCCCAAAATAATTTAAAATCAACGCAATCCTTAGATGCCCATGATTAGGGTTTAGGAGGGGAAAACCTTTGAGGAGATCCGGATAAAGATCAGGGGCGTTCTGGATCAACCATGGCTTGCATTTCTGGAAGTCGGGCCCGAATTCGCAGTACTCAGCGGGCAACCCGCACACTCCGCAGTACAAAACCTGAACCGGTTGGGGTTTCTCCGCCATTACTGATGAACTCGCTCCGCCACTCTGTGTATTTCTCTAAGTTTTGGGCGGTTATGAAGTTTTCAGATTGCAGAATAGCGGAGAAACGACGTCGTTTTACGTGGCTAATGGAATCAAGGGCAACACAAAAGTGAGGATCAATTATTTGTGTTCCATTACATATTTACATTACAGTCCTTTAAATGGGCTCGATGAATTTGTCAGGCCCAAATAAAAAAGTGACCCCTTTTATTAATTATTAAAATGGAGTGATTGCAATTTGAAAGCAATATTAGATAAAAAGAGCTCAATAATTGTAGCACAATGAAATGAAGTGGTGAAAATCAAATCAGATTGTAATTTGTTAATGCTATGTTAAAGATGTTTCGATTTGCAATCATCGGGTTGTTACTTAAAATTGTATTTAAAAGTATCATTTTTACTGTATGGAGATAAGGTCAATTCAAAATATATATGTTGCATTGAGTTGTTGGCATTTGAATTCTATCATCAATGGTGCATGGAGTTTTTTATTTCTACATGCATTAATATTTTTGTTGCCTGAAATGATAAATTCAAATTATATACATATATAGCGGTTGTATAGTTGATATGGAAAATTGTGGTTTCGATTGAAGCTTATTTGCCGATGATGTGTGGATTAGAAAATAGTGGTGTTGGCCCTTCAAATCTTTCCGATCTGAATCTCCCTGCACCGAAGCAGGACCCGAGTTTTCCCGATCTGAATTACGGTACTATAGGGGAGTAGGGGTGGCCTCTGTCCTCCAAATTTTTTTTGAATATTTATGTATTTGTTCTCCCTTTATTTAGAGTTTGTAATTTTATTTAGAGTTCAAATTCAAATTTATCACAAAAAACCGAATGTTTGCAGACTCGACTATTCACGAGCCAGTTCGATTCTATTCCTATTTTTATATTAATGTTTTTCTTCTTCTATTTTTTTGAGAAGATTTTTTTTTCATCATTTTTTTTTCTCAAAGAAGATGATCAATATTGATTCCCAACTATCCCAAATAAAATTTAAATTCATGACCTATCAATTCACAGATGCCTATGCTGGGCATTAAGCAAAAATGAACTTATATGTATTTGTATTTTATATGATTTAAATTTAGTTCTTTCAATTTTCCTATTTTAGTGTTAAACCAAATACGCTGTATCTTATTTAATTCTTGGTTTTCAAATTTCAGTACATCACTCTAATGGCAGCTCCCCGGATCCTCCTCTGCGGCGACGCCCTCGGCCGCCTCAACCAACTCTTCAAGCGTGTTTCCTCCGTATGATCTTCTCCTTCTTCTTTATTCTCCCACGCATACTTTCACTACTCTTCGTTTTCCAAAATTTCTGAATTTAATGTGCGTGTTACAGTTCAATTATCTGCAATTTTTTTCCTTTTTCAGGTGAACAAATCGGCGGGGCCATTCGACGCGCTGTTCTGCGTGGGGCAGTTTTTCCCGGAGTCTCCGGAGCAGCTGGAAGATTTCAATGAGTATATCGAAGGCCGCTCCAAAATTCCTATTCCGACTTACTTCATCGGCGATTACGGAGTTGGAGCCCCCAAATTTTTGTCGGCGGCGGCCAAGGATTCGGCTAATCTAGGGTTTAAGATGGATGGATTGAAAGTTTGTGAAAACCTGTACTGGTTGAGAGGCAGCGGGAAGTTCCTGCTCCACGGTATTTATTCGGGACTTTCGCGTGTGTTGTGTTGAGAGAATTAGAATTCATTAAACCTATTTTCTTTGAAACACCTTTGGCAGTCCCTTAACCATCCTGCTATTACATATTTAAATGTTGTCTGTTTATTTGTGGCTACTGCACCATTTCATACAATTTGCTTTTATTTTGGAAGCTGGTTAACCCTCTATATTTTCATTTGTGATCATTGAAAGAATATTTGACGTACTTATATGTCGTCCTTTAGCTGATATAATATCCTGGTATGTAGGTCTGTCTGTGGTATACTTATCTGGTAAACGGTCTGCAAATAACCAACAATTTGGGGTATACAGTCAAGATGACATTGATTCATTGAGGGCATTATCGGAGGAGCCAGGAATTGTAGATATATTCTTGACATATCCTTTTTTGTAAGCTTAAAGTTGTTAGTAATATTTTCTTCTTGGTATGGACTCCCTTTCCATTGTTTATGCCGTTTTGTAGTTTTTTGTTTCCTTCACTGTATTTTACTAATGAATGGCCCAGTGGGATCAGCAATAGATCTGCCGCTGTTCCTTCAGGAGTGTTGGATCCATCTATCGGTGATTCAACTATATCAGAGTTAGCAGCAGAAATCAAGCCACGGTAAGGATTTCTCTACTTGCCTCTGTAGCATATTTAGATTCATGTACAATTATGATTAATATTAATTTTCCCCGCTCTTTGATCTCAATACAAATGAACGTGAAGTAAAAAAAAAAAGTTGTCTCACCAAAAACGATCACAGCAAAAGCAGTTCCCACTTCCCATGCATATCCAAATAAGAATGAGATAAAAGCAGGCGTAGATCAACAACCTTCTGCTTACTGAAACTAAAACTGAATTGGTTATTGTAGAAGAACTTACATCATAGATAAAACAGCGGGGAGAGATGAAAAGGAGGAGGAGAAAAGTAGGAGAACAAACTTAGGATTGGCAGGGTCAGGAAAAATCAGATGCTGGTGCCTTGGCATTGATCAACTCTACTCAGATTATTAATACTAAGTAGAAGGCTTTTCTCACTAGAACAAGAATCGACTCGTTCACAGGACATTACCTATTTAAAGCCAACAATACTCTCTAGACATGTTAGAGATTCCAAAGAAAGGTGACCTAAGTATTAAATTCTCAATTTAGATCCAAGGACCAAAACCTGCTAATTTGGAAATGCATTTTGAATCTGTAATTCCCCTGCCAAAAGTACTTGAAAATACATTTTGAAGCTAGTTGGGAAGTATCTAAGACAGACTCATAGGTGGCTTGTTCTAGGGACAACATATAGTTGAAGCTGCTTCTCCCCCACTTTTTTTTGTAAGATTGAGAATTCTGTTCAATTATATGTGCTCTTCCTTCATGTTGACCAATGCAAAGTAGAGGAAAATATTATGAAATATTGGTTTCTCATATTTTAATTTCTAAGTTTCATGATAGAATCTTATCCCTGATAAGGTTGCTTCTCTTTAGCTAT
>JBBMKE010000002.1:15241051-15255689 GCA_037834125.1 Lippia alba | reverse complement strand
ACAAAACTGATTTGATCAATTGGAGACGACCCCCCTGCGAAAGCTTATTGAGTTCCCATCCCTTGATTCGATCTCTGATTTTTGCCATAATGTTGTCAAACAGCGTTATGCGGCGTCTTCCATTAAAAAGCGGAGCTCCAAGATACTTCATAGGTAGTTGATCTCGAGAGAAAGCAAGCTCCTCTTGAACCATCCTGGCTGCCTCGTCCGAGTTGTTGCCAACAATAAAGGAGCTTTTGGCATTATTCAACTTTTGGCCCGAAGCTTTTTCATAGTCCTGCAAGATAGCTTTGATGTTCTGAAGGGATGACCTTTTGTTGTTAGTGAAGAGTATCATATCGTCCGCATAAGCTAGGTGAGAAATGAGAATGTGAGAAGGATTGTTGAATCTTGTATCCCTATTATCGATCATATACCTGTCAATCATGATGGAAAGATAGTCAGCCCCAATAACGAAAAGAGCAGGGGAAAGCGGATCACCTTGGCGTAGACCCCTAGTCGAGTGGAATATTCCTGCCGTTGCACCATTAACAGAAACCGAGAACCAACAATTAGTAATGGCTGCTTTAATCCAATTTATCCACATTTCCGGGAAACCCTTTCTGCGAAGAATTTCCAAAATGAAGTCCCATTCCATTCGATCATAAGCTTTGGACATGTCCAGTTTCAGCACCACATTTTTTTCCTTGCCACGAGAGTCAATCGAATGGATCATCTCCTGTGCTAGAAGGATATTATCGCTAATTAATCGACCTCTCACAAAGCCACTATGATTAGGAGAAACCACCTTCGGAAGCACCTCAGCAAGTCTCGAATTTAGGATTTTGGTGATAATTTTATTTTTCACATTACAAAGGCTGATTGGTCGAAAGTCCGACCAGTGAAAAGGGTTCTCGGTTTTAGGGATTAAAACAATAGTGGTAGCCGTATAGGCTTTCGGAAGCTGGGATCCCTGGAAGAAGTCAATCACTGCCTCAAAGATATCATGCTGAATTACATTCCAAAAATGTTGGTAAAAACAAGCACCGAAACCGTCCGGACCCGCAGCGCTATGTCGATTGATGTCGAATACTGCTTGACGCACCTCCTCCAGCGTTGGAAGGCCAATTAGTCTGTTGCTATCCTCGGTGCTGATCATCGGCCTGATGTGACTCAGATTTGTACCACGATCAGCGGTATTTGCCTCTGAGGTGAGCAGATTTTGAAAAAAAAGCTTTTGCAGAGGCTTGAAGGTGATCTTGATTTGTTATCTCCACATTTCCTTCTTTGATGGAATGAATTCTGCCTCTGAATCGTTTTTTCTTGACTATAGCATGGAAATATCTGGTATTACGCTCTCCCTTTTCAATCCAATTGCAGGCTGCTTTTTGGCGCCAATAATCTTCTTCCATGGCCGTAGTCCTATTCCTCTTAGCAATGCATTTGTTGAGATCCATGAGATTTTCTTCTGAAGGATTGTTGTCATAAATCTCTTCTGCATTTTTGACCTTTTTCTCTGCTTCCTCAACTTTATCAAAGATGTTTCCAAATATCTGTTTGTTCCAGACTTTTAAGCAATCCTTTAGTCTCTTCAGTTTGACATGCAGCTTCCAGAGGCCATTATTATTGACTGGCTGCTCCCAGTTCTGTCGGACTAGTTCATCAAATTTATGGTGGCGGAGCCACATCTCCTGAAACCGAAATGAAGTAGGCATGCGACCACTATCCTCCCCATATCTGATTAGGAGCGGTCTATGATCTGATCCACCTCGAGTGAGATGCTTCACCAAAGTGTTTGGGAAACTATCTGCCCACTTTTCATTGACTAACACTCTGTCCAATCTCTGCTTCATCCTCCCTTTAGACCACGTGAATTCCGGCCCCTCAAACCGGGGTTCCGAGAGATTGCAATCTTGGATAAAATCATTGAACTCACACATTCCCTGTAGGTCCGGTTGATTACCGCCACTACGCTCCTCAATCTTTGTGATGATGTTGAAGTCCCCGGCAAGCAGCCAAGGGGTATTCTGTTCTTGTGCATTCCTCAATAAATCCCAAAGCTCTCTTCTCCCTTGTGTAGTAGATTTGGCATATATGATCGAGAGGAGATAGGCTTTATTCCAATTTCTGTTGGTAAGTCTGATATGCAAGAATTGCCGATTATCTGCCAGAACATCAACTTCGGTTTCCTGTTCACAGAAAAACCAAACATGGTTAGAAACGTTAGCAATAACTTTAGGGAAATTAAAAGTGCGAGAGAAAAAATTAGTATCTAAGTTAACCATAGGCTCCAGAATAGCCATAAAATTCAAATTATTTTTCCACTTGTATCTTTTAAGGATACGTTGTCGGCCACCATTTCGTATCCCTCTTATATTCCACACGAGGCCGTTTAAAATCATAGATAACCACGGGATAAGCCCGATGAACATGTGTTCATCCTTTTAGGGGCCAAAGTGGTGTTCTTATTTTTCCTGCGTCTGTTTTGGACCTCCGTGAATCCCATGTCATCAGCCGAGTTGGCTCTTCGATGTGAAGCTTGTGCTCGCTGGGTCTCATTATCGTCCTCGTCTTCCATTGACTGTTCATCATTTTCTTCATTCTCAGTATCCTCAACTTCTGCATCGGTACTCTCTTCCACAACATTATCCTCTCCCTGTGTCGTTTGTATGGGCAAGACCACTTCAAGGGAGCTAATGGTTACAGTTTCATTCAGGTTCTGTACATCCGTTCCCTTGGTAGGTTGGATTATTTTTTCAGCATTCTCAGTTTGGGATTCTGCTGTGTCATCTGCATTCGGAGCTTTCGCATCCTTCTCTGCTTGGTTCGTTTGGAATGTCTTTTGGACCCAAGCTTTGGTGTTTGTTATTTTTCCTGTTTCTTTCAAGGTGTTCTGTTTGTTGCCGTGCTGAGCTCCCTTTCTTCCTTCTGCTCCATCAGGTTTATTTGCAGCAGTATCCATTCTTCTCTTATTGTCTATCAGTCCCCGTAAATCCTTGGATTTTTTCGGATGTTCCTCTTGTTCTGCACTCATATAGCATTCGTCAATCTTATGGCCGAGTCGAGAGCATTGTTTGCAATAAGAGGGGAGTCTTTCATATATAATATCTTGTATTTGTATTCCCCCGTTGTAACCCAGTGTAATTTGATGTTGGAGAGGCTTAACAAGGTCTAGTTCCACACACACCCTAGCAAATTCCGGTCTGTTGGCATCCATGGTCCCATCATCACAACACAAAGGTTCGCCCACCACGCTAGCAATGTCATAGATAGCCTCTTCATCGAAGAACTGAGTCCTGATACCTGGAAAACGAATCCAAACAGGCACAATAGAAGATTCTATGTTTGGGTTAAAATTAGGCGTCCATTTAAAAACCCTCATGGGGAATCCATCAAACATAATAATCTTCCTGAGCCATAATTTCGTGACATCCTCATCACAGTTCAATCTGATTAACACATGCTTAGCATTTAAAAGACCCAATTTGAACTCACCTGAAAGTTCTAATTCCATGAAAAGTTCATGCATACGTGACATGGTGGGATATCCGTGTGAGAACTTACCTACTAAAGCATGTTTGAAAGGCTGTGACAACCTGTTTATCTCAGTATCGGAGAACTGGATATGAGTCAGTCCATTGCGTTCTGAGACCGTGGTGTATTTTCTCTTCTGATCTGTGCGGCGGAATACATGAACCCTAGCACGAGTCTGGTTCGTGTGCCTTGTGGTGTTATTGGCAGGAAGCCGATTCCCCACTGCCGCAGCGTAGCTTAAGCGCTGGTTCGTGTTCTGATTGTTTGCAGGGTCTTGAGCAGCGGCCGCCCGCGGCGGCGGTTCCATGAGCGCAGAACTCTAATCGGAAGTTAGAGAGGCGTAGAGGAGGAGGAGAGAATTAAACGTAATTACACAAAATGTATCTAATTGATTTATCTCATTTCAATTCAAGCTAATTGAACCTTTAATTAATTAAGTTCGTAAATCTTAATTGATTACTTAATTCATTTCGTCACTTTAGTCAATCCTTTAAACTGCTTTTAGTAAATTACATTGATCATTTATATCCTTGCAAATTGTTTTTTGTATGTGAGCCTCTAAGTTTTTATTTGACTAGTAAGTTTAATTAATTAATTATCTTACATAGTATATATGCAATTATAGTCCAGCGACAAGCGAGTGATCCTAGCCAAATACAAAAAAGTAAAGAACCTTTTTATCAATGATATGTATGAGGTAGAATCCTTCAACATCTATTTTTAACACATATCTCTAACCATAACATCATATGACCCTATAATACTATACTTTTTAACATCTGTGACTATATAACTACAGTACTATTATGTTGTTCTTCGAACTAGAGAAATTTTAGTCGTGTCGCCACCAAACTCTTCGAACACTACCAATAAATTTGCGCCCGGTTTCACCCACGAACGAGGGATATGATACCTGAGATTCAAGTACACTTTCATCAGACACATTTTCACAATCTTTTTTGTGTTCTTATAAAGATTGAAGGTAAGATTGGAAACAAATACTGACCATCTTTGAGAGGCCTGACCACAACCAGTCTGGCATTTGTTCTCAGTGTAAGTGCCTGCATAGTTACACTTACCACAGCTGCCTTTTGCTGTGTATCCAGGCCAGTGTCTGCCTATGCTCTCCCCATTTACCCATATCTCACCTTTTCCCATGCCCATCATGTCTAAGGCCAAAGGGTCGTTTCCTTCGGGGGCGTCGAACGTAGCCTAAAAAGGAAAAAACAACATATTGTCATGGATTTTTATTTCCAAATATGGATTTTTATGCTTTGTTTTTGCTGATTTACATTTAGACCCCTTATTGTTAACTATATGCGTATTTCTATGGACCCTCTTTGGCTTTAAAATTACAAGTTCATCCCTTATGACTTGCTGATATATTACAAAGTACCCCCTTCATTGGACTAGTTAGAAGAAAAGAACTGTTTTGTAAACATTTTCACGTATTGTACAGGATTAATAATGTAGGTCTCATGCACATCTTCCGATAGTTGCAGTAATTTCATATATATTAATAAGATTGAACAGTCTCATTTTTTCAATAGTACAAGTCGATTTAAGAAGTTTCAATGGTGTCGGTAATTTCAGAAGTAAGAATTTGAGAATCCGATGATACCGATGGTTCAATTTGATTACTTATCAGTATTGTTTATAAATTTTTGATATCATAATGGGTGAAAATGTATTTCTAAAATCAAGGGAGGTGCAAGTGTAAATATGCCTTTGTTTTTAAGTTTTTATGTTTCCGTAAACTTAACTGATTGCTAATGAAAATTGTACAATATGAAAGAGCTGGGACGAATTATATTTACTATCCTAGTAAATACCTTGTTGGAACTGTGGGTTGAGGTAGTTTTGGAAGTTCTACACATTTATTGATAACTTAGGAACTATACCGTAATTTCTAAAACCTGATCGACTTATTAGTATATAAATGTAATGTCTTCTACATAGTCCTACAAAAATATAATTTAAGATTAAGTTCGGTAAAATTGAGGCCAACTCACCTTGTACCATGTTAGAGGTTGTTTTTGAGCCAAGAGCGATCCCTGAGCCCAATCAACCGAAGTACTTCCCGTCACAGTACGAAGATTGAGCGATTCACCTTTCAAACCAACCTATATACATAGAAGAAACAACACATAGGTATGTTTAATTACACTTCAAAACTAAAACTTGTATGCATGAAGTTAATTAATCAAGAACCTTGTATGTCCAACTCTGTTTTGTCAAGTCTCGAGTCCCTTCATTCAGACCTTTAAGAGTAATAGGACCAAGAACTCCAGAATTCCATGTCTCATAATGCACGCCGACATTCTGGGACAGATCAAAGAGCATTCGTTTGATATAAAAACGCTTAAGTTTGGTGTTACAACACAACTAATGCATGAAAATAAGGTTGAAACTAACCGGTAGTCCGACGGCCACGCTGAGTATGGAGATTTTGTTAATTCCAGCTCTTAAGTTCACTCTCTGAGAGTATGTTAATTTTGGATTCTCCAAACTCCCATACACAGTTCCTACAAACAAAGCAAGGAACACATGAGAAAGATCTGTAATTTCGCCCATGTAGTTTGAGGAATTACAAATAAACCCGTTTTCTTTGTGTCGATCTTATCAATACCCCCTTCTGTCTGGTTTTTGTAATATGCATATTTTTCTTTTCCATTATTGTAACTAGGGTAATATGCTATGTTTAACTTGACCGTTATGATTTCCTACTGTGAGGGGGTCTATGTGTAATTTCTCAAACGGCAGAGTCTATGTGTGAATACATCAAGGGGGTCTGTATGTAATTAGCTCAAAACATATTATTAAAACATGGAAATTAAATTACCTGAATATTGGCCATTGACGAAAACATGCAAGGCATGACCGGCAGACATGACCGTGAGAAGAGGCCATTCTCCAGTCTTAAGAAATCCCTCGTCAGAAGCTACATTTACTCTGCATTCATCGCCGATTTAGCAACCCGTTAACGAGGAATCATATTTAATTATATCAGTCTTATACAAATAGATTATGGCTTGTGGACTCACTGAGTGAGGTACCAAAGATAATCTGAGGAGTCTCTAGTAACATTTAGTTGTTCCCACAAACCCTGCATTGCAAGCGCGTCTCTGTCATCAGCAGAAGGAGTCGACTCGCTATAAGATTGCCAGGACAATCCCACATTTGCAGGTACCATCTTGGCCGTTGATCCTTTAGAGGTAATCTGCAATGCAAAGAATAAAATAAAACTTCTTTAACATGGGAAGTTTGTGTAATTAGACCAAATTTCGGGGGTATGGCAGTGTAATTAATCATAAAAGTGATCTTATTTCTTACTTTTGCAGTGTTGTAGACTTCGGTTTTGCAGTCAGGCAGGATACTGATCGACCATGGAGGCAAATCGTATTGCGTATTTTGGAAGGTCAATTTTGCAGAATATGTGGGATCGAAGTTGGAGAGAAATGCAGCACAAGCACCAGATTTTGTTCTGAAGACATGAACCTATATATGCATTGCAAAGAAACTAGTTTAGACACACAAGCGTACATGTCTAAGTGTAGAACTGCAAAAGATAGCGTTCAACTTCACCTCTTGATTTTTACCGGGCCATGTTACGACGGGGTACGAAGAAGCTAAAGCGGGTTCACATTGCTTGATTGCTTTGTGTAAGTTTGTCAAGTGGCTATATTTTGGTTCATTAGGAAGTCCTATAACAAATAATTTATTAAATACTGCGGATATAAGATATGGTTTTCGCGAAATAAATGAAATTTGAAGATAAAGCTGATTTGAGATATTACCGTATTCGTCTAATGGAGCATCATAATCGTAGCTCGTTGCAACGAAAAGACCAGCCGCAGTTCGACCAAGGTTCGTTCCTCCGTGATACTGCACAACATATTAAATGACTAAATTATTCTTAGAACAAAAAGAATAAGAAAAATAACAGAATATGAGAGAACAGACTTACCATGTAATAGTTGAAGAAAGAGCCATTATTCTGCACAAATCTGGCCACTGAAAAGGCCAAATCTTCTGCAGGTCTGCGAGGAACCGGACCACCATACTTCGTGTACCTAAATGTATTAACAGAAACAAGTCATATATATAAGTATAATAATCTAATTTAGAGCAAGAAGTTATAGCAAATTAGTTTTTTTGGCAATAATTACACTTATATACCGTGAGGTTTTCACGTAATTACACAAACTATCCACGACGTTTGTGAAATTACAAAAAGTTCCATTGAATCTACATTAAATCTCCTTTACTTGATATGCTAAAGTGAGAAAACTCACCAGCCAGTCCAAACTTCAGTCCACATTTTCGGTTTATAAGGTTTGTTCGGACGGAAACCTTCGCAGTAGAAACCGTTGCAGGTGTCAATCTGTGATGGAAATTGAATAAATTACCGTATCCCGTGGAAGAAAATCGAGCGAAAAAAATATTTTGCATGTACGAAAATGTAAATGAAATTGCGAACAATATTCGAATATTACATACAATGGGGTCAGGTGCAGTTTCTTGCTTGCACATGATCCATGGAACACCAGTATCCTGCCCAACAGCCAGTTTTGCTGCCCAGGCAGAGTAAGCTTTGCCCGGGGCGCCGATTTCATATTCGACCGGCCCGTATTCATTTTCTATCTGCAATATTCAAGAACATAATATATTTAATTATTAATATAAAAAGAAGGAAATTA
The DNA here is from genome assembly GCA_037834125.1 of Lippia alba. Taxonomy (NCBI): domain Eukaryota; kingdom Viridiplantae; phylum Streptophyta; class Magnoliopsida; order Lamiales; family Verbenaceae; genus Lippia; species Lippia alba. The sequence goes on along the minus strand of JBBMKE010000002.1, from coordinate 15,247,476 downwards.
CAAAGAACAGAAAAACTATATAAAATTGAAGTAAAAACACAAAGTATTGTACCTGTGACATAATTATGGGTCCTCCCTGAGGCTCAAACAGCTTCTCTGACTTCATCAATTTAACAATTTTTTCAACAAATCCTTGCATTGCCACCTTTATTATATTGTCAATCAACAAATAATTTTATAAACAAAATAACAAGTTTTATATTAGGAATTTAAGATATATAAATATAAAAAGTCTTGTATTGCCACCTTGAAAGGCTGATTGTCTGTTCTGAATTCCATTCCTGGTACATATTTAAGCCAAACAGGAAATCCCCTGCATCAAAACAGAGCTTATAAGACTCAAATTCCCTTTTCTCCAATATTTTAAGCAATTTTCTCATCTTTTTTCCTTCATAACATCATTCTCAACCCAATTTACTTTCATGGGAAACAAATTAGCCCATAACTTTTTAATAAAAACTTTTGATTACCCGAAATTCCATTCGGCGCATACGTAAGGGCCGATGCGGAGATGAACATAAAGGCCGGCTTCCTGTACCAGTTTGATGAACTTGACAAGATCATACCGCCCCTCAAAATTATACTGCAAAAACAAGAAATTTGTAAAGCTAGACAAAAATGACTGACAAAAACGCTAGTTATTACAAGATTTTTCATATTACGTTTCCAGGAGACGGCTCGTGCCCGTTCCAGAAGACGTAAGTCTGAATCACGTCCAACCCTCCATCTTTAGCCTTCTTTATAAGATCAGGCCACATCTACACCCATCAAACGAGTCAAAATATCAAAATTCTAAGTATCAAAACAATAACAATATGACTACTGCATTGAAACTAATACCTCAGGAGTACTTCTGGGATAGTGAATAGAACCAGAAATCAGAATCCTTCTCTTCCCATTGATAATGAAGGCTTTATCATCATATGAGACTGTTGCTATTACCGACGAACAAGCCAACGACAACGCGACCAACACCACCAAAACGTCGATTCTCAACATTTTTCACGTCGGTTCGGCAGAACAAGCCAATGAAATATGTTCTTGATGGAATACAGATGTTGCTTATGTATCTATAAACAATCTAGAGAGAAATGGAATTGAAAAAGATGGAGTTTAGGTTAATCTGCATGAGAATATGGAGAAGATGCAACTGCTTTATAAAAAGAGTTGGTGGGGGTGTGATATATGTCTCATCCTTATGGAGTTTGTGTAACTAAACTTTGGTACAAAAGTTAGGAGACTTGAAAATCTGAAAATACTCCACTTGAAAACTAAGGAATTTGTTTCAACTGATGTTACCACTCCAACCAATTCTTTGCCTTCATTTGTTCTTTATTCTTTTTCCCTTTTTTGTTTTTCATTTATCAATGTTTATGGCATTAAATTGAGGATGAGTTTTTGCATGCCTTAAAGTAATCTTAAAAATCGTACGTTGCTTGGTAAATTCGTATCTAGTACAAAGATTTGTTAGTAAACGCGGTAATAAATTGTTTTAAAGTCTATATCTGTTATTTATGGCATAGTAAAGGAAAAAATTGCACAATTACTTGATATTGACCGAATAGTTTAAATTCCTTGATTTTTAGCTATTGAATTAAAAAGATAACGGAAGTAATCTTAAATATTTTTACACAACAGGGGCATAACAACATTTTTTTTCTTAAATATACTGTAAGAAGTGTTCGATACAAATATTTGACACAATGCAACGTAATCTAAAATTTCGAAAAAGTTTGAGTTATATCTTTATCAATGAAAAAAATCATGTCGTTAAATAAAAGTCAATTGTAGCCTCCAGGTATATCTTTATTTATAATAAATTTTCTTCCTTTTCTTATTTATATCTCATTATGCGTTACACTAAAGTGTAAATTTCTCTCTATCAATGATGGTTACATATTTAGGAATACAAACATTACAAAATCTCTAATTAAATTATAATAGTGTTGAAAAGTTTACACTATTTCGTGCTTCGATGTTATTTTTTAATTGTTGAGGCGTACAATTAATTATCAAGCATAGCTTTCAAGTTTCCAAAGTTGAAAAATAAAAGGAAAGTATATGATGATAGATTTGAATAGAAAGAAAAGAAGAGTCATCAATACCGTTAAAGACTGCAATGCGTACAAGAGAGTAAACAAATGATAGGCCTTTCTTTGTCCCAAACTAATTTCAGATGTTGAAGACATGTCCTCAACAAACAACATATTTACGTGCCCACATCAGATGCACCATAACAAAGAAGTTGACACTTTTCACAAGACTTGGAGCTTTTGAACTTGAGGTTTTTAAAGAGGAATATTATAGATATTTGACGGAGATGAAAACCGGCAAAGGAAAACACTTTATGTAACTCGTAGTTGAAGATTCATAAGTTTATGGCACATAAAGAAAAGTATCTTCTAATTTATATTTTTATGAGGGCCTTTTTAAATATGTGATACTTTGCCTCCCCATATCCAAAAAAGAATTTTGAAAAGTATAGTTTTTGCCAATTCTATGTTATAAGAATCCAAATCTTAAAAAGAAAAAAAAAAAAAAAAAACCTTACATATTCTACCTAAAGTTTGGAAATTCAAGAATGACATTACCGTGCATGATATATATCATTCGTAGTTAATTTCGAGAGCACATAGAAAGGAATCTGTTGGCTAACTGACCCATGCGTCAGTTTTTGTATAATAATAATAATAGATGATAGTTGGTTCAAGTGAATAACGGTTTGAGTTCACTTAAATAAAGTCTAGGATTCAAACTTCTAACTTTGTAGTTGTAAAAAACTACGTTGGGAGTGGTTCCCGTAAAAATCGGTTTTAGCACCTCGGAATATTAGTCTCTCACTCAATTGGGTCAGAAAAAAATTTGAGAGATTAAAAAAAAATAAAAATTACTTGTATAGAAAAGAATGATTTTCAATTGGTATCTAATATCTACTCTTTAGGTGCTTTTACTTGGATAGTGATAAGGCCTAGTGGAAGCCTGAAGGCCCTACGGGTCCAATAGGGTAGAATGGACTATAATGCAACCGAAAATTGGAGGTGCAGATTAGCCCAATGATAATGGGCTATCTAAGCTGCCCCTAACTTATGTTTAGAATTACATACAATTTTCGTCTTCATGTCTTTTAAACTTGAATTAAATTACAGTTTTGATAAAATGCTGTAAAAGTAAGAATATTGAATGGTTTTCCCATTTAAAATTTTAAGTTAGTATGGAATATTTCTAATACGCGTTTCATGTGCGAATAGAATTTCTTTTGTCTGATTTTACACATGAATTTTTCTTTTTAATTGGGTGATATATAGTAACGACTCGATTATAAAATTTCTTTGATTTGTGCTCTGATATTATTTATACTATATATTAAGTGAGAGATACAAGTAGTAACAATTTTGATTTTTTGGCTTTCATTTTTATTTATTTATTTCTTCTCGTTTTGTTCTCTTACGTTGTTCTCTATTCTTTTTCTGTATTTATTCTATTATTCTAATAATATATTTTTAACTTACCTTTTTTCTTATTTTAATTTTTTTCTTTTTTATATAATTTATTTATTTAAAAAAGTGTTGTTTGATGTTTATTTTTTTATGCTATTTATTTATCATAATTTAATAATTATATTAAAAATAATATATATGTATATATATAAATTAATTTTAATATATTTAAATAATAATTTTTTTTAATCTGCACACACATCAAATATGTCAGAAAATTAATCTAAAATTAACTGGCTACTTGATCTAAAAGTTTAAACTATAAGTAGTAATATTATTAAATATTTAATATTTCCTTTTACTTTCTTTGGCGGGAAATCACAATCTTATGATGCAATCATGTGATAAGATGTCCGAACTTAAGCCACTTATATAGTAATTGGATTTTCTTTCACAAAACATATAATTTAACGGTTAAATGATGCTTATGCGATAAATTTTTATTTTTGGCAATTTTAAAATATTTGAAAATTTAATTTCTCTTTATTTTAAATAGAAATGAATTAGAATAAAAAATACCCTAGACATGTTTAAGCATTCCGCTTATAGTTTATTTAGTGCTATAGTTAATTAAATTTCGTTCAAATAATAATATTCTCATTGAAATATTTATATTTTTCAATTAAATTTTTTATATCCACATAGAACTATATTGTATATGATTATTGTTTCCTTTGTTTTCCTACTCTTACTAGAGTTTCATAATTTTAAAAATCTCAATTAGAAGTCTGATAAAAAATTTGTAATTACCAAGTTATTTTTTTTATAAATATATTTATCCTGCAAATGTGGAGGTTTCTAACTATCCCCCCCCCCCCCCCCCAGTTTTCTTTGCAGGTTATAGTGCCCCAATTTGGGACTTTGTCCCCCAAGGAAACATAAATGTGGCATGCCGATGATTGTGATTGAGGCGAGGTCAATCCATGTCGTTCGGGTGGGTAAACTCAGGATTACTATCAATTGCGGGCAGACCAGACTTCGAGTTGCTTGTGTATTATTAGATTTACTTGCTTTGATTCACACAGATAAGACAACTCACAAGATGGTTCGTGTTAATAGCATCTCGCGACCTCACAGTTCTAAGCTTGCGTGGAGTAATATGTATGCATATGAGGTTGTTGAAAATAATGGCAAGAATGACTACAGTTTGAGAAACAAAGTTGATAATATTGGTGATGGGGATCATATCAATTTTATGGCTGACCATTATCACAGGAAAGCCAAAGACGTGTCTCCCATGGAAGCTTCTGTTTGTAATGGTGACTCAGTGAGCTGTAGCATTGATATTCTGGTGATCAATTCCCTTAGTTATTGGGAGTGGTTTAGCCTTTAGGGACATGCTTTTGATGTATTTCTTCAATTTCCCTTATATCTTTGGCTCATTTTTAATAAATGAGGTGGAGTCCTCGTTAAAATACTCTACGGATTTCTGATCCGTTTTTTTTTTAAAAAGTCATTATTTATTTTTTCACGTGCATTTCATTTCACATAGTTATTTTATATAATCTTAAACTATTATTTATAATAATATATTATTTAATGAAAATATCAATTATAACTATCAATTTTAGTTACATTCCTTGTCCAAAATCTTTCACAACTAACTACACGTTTGAAAATTTAAATTTTTATTCAAATTTATTTTGTGTAAATTTACTTTATTAACCTAAGAGAGAAAAACAAAGACTATTGTTTCCTCACGATTGCGGTTTCACTCTCAACACAAAAGAAAGATACATTTTGCGACCAAAAAAAAAAAACAAACATTCAACGACAGAAACTATCTGTAAGAGAGAGGTGGCGAGACAACAACGGGGAGAGAGGAAAAGGAGAGAACCACTAGTGTAGAGACAAAGAAGATGAAGAGAAACACTTCAGAGATGAAGAAGAGAAAGATTGACAAGAGCGAAGTATAATTTAGAGAAATCAATGTATCAAAATGTACAAAGTGAAGTATGATTTTTTTTAACAAGGTATTAGGTATAACATATGTATATTAAAGTACTTGATTTTCAAAATAGGGTACTGGATTAAGAACATAAGGTACTAGTATGATCCTTCATCAGTTCCGTCTACATAAAAAAAAAAAGTATAACATATGAATATTAAGGTACTCAATTTTATCAAAATAAGCTATTGAACGACTGTGAACATAAAATACTAATATAAAAAATTGGAAATAAATTATCTAATTTCCAAAATAAGATACTATGCAAAGAGATGAATTACATATTATTTGTTGAGTCAATGGCTATTTAAAACTTAGGGTTGTGCTCTGAGTAGGGGTGTGTATTCGGTATATACCGAACCGAAATTCGATACGCCGAAATGGCGTACCAAATACCGAACCGAAATTTTCGGTTCGGTACGGTTTTTACCGAAAAAAATTCGGTACGATTCGGTATATAACCGAATTACCGAGTTTTATTCCAAAAAAAATTGAAAGAACTACATATTTTTAAATTAAAGTTTCTCCAAATACAAAATACAAACAAAAAAAATAAAGATAAAAGTGTGTAAAGCATTCTTTTTGTTTCGAATAAAAGTGTTAATTAGATTTGGAAACAAAAATAGCTAAATATATTAAAAATGTGTGTTACTGTGTAAGATATATATATTATGTATTTTGGTTGGTTCGGTATACCGCACATGTATACCGATACCGAACCGAATACCAAAATTTTAAAAAATCTTATACCGAATTTTCGGTATCGGTCGGTTAGGTCGATAATACCAAACTCTGCACACCCCTAGCTCTGAGTCGAGCTGGCTTGTGAGCCGCACAAGCCGAGCTTAAGCAGGCTCGACTCGGGATTGGACGATTTCAAGCTCAAGTCAAGCTTAATTGAGCTCGATTTGTGTATCAAGTCAAGCTCAAACCTACTTTTTAGAGACTCGAGGCTTGCAAGCCGGCTCGCAAGCTAATAT
>JBBMKE010000002.1:15153982-15166148 GCA_037834125.1 Lippia alba | reverse complement strand
AGTTTTTAATATTACATATTTTTATAAATATTTTATGTTACGTAGATTATACTTATAAAATATTTTTATTTTTATATAAAATATTTTTATTTATATATAAAATATAGCCATGTCGGAACCGTACCGTGTCCTAAATTTTTGAAAAATTCATGTCACTGTGTCCGTGTCCGTGCAACATAGACGGTCAGCAATGTAGAAACTATAATATGAACACGCTTCACATTATCGAAATTTCCATGTGGGACACAAGTAGACTCTGAAGTCTTATAGACTTACACTAACAAACCTTTCAATTTTATCGAAAAATATAACAATATTTGATATTAGTATTGATCAACCACAATTTAGTTTTGTATGATGCCAATGAATGAATTGTTTTAAGTCATTGTGCAGCAGGAGTCTCGGTAAAATTCCCTACCGCTTGAGATACAACCTTAATTTTTGTAGAGATGAACATTTTTGTTTGGAGTTTTTGAATCACGCGTTGATCATGTCTCTCGGTATATATACTTAGTACGTTTTTTATTTGATTATATACGAGGACAATCTCTTCGATCGGTTCTGGAAAAAGAAAAAAAAAATTAGCTTTGGTCCTTGTGATATGATGAGAATATGGTTTGATTGAAGATAACAATTACTGATTTTAATAAGCAGCTCGTGGTGTGGAAAAGATAATAAAATTATTAGGGCGGATCACACAATGGGAATCTTTAGCTGCCTGATTAAGATAATGAACGCGTACTTTCCAAACTTCGTATCACTTTTTCTTTAGTGCCATAATACTTTTTAATCAAAATGTATACATCTGTCACTTCAATTAATATATAGTTAATTTAGAGTGGTTTACGATTAAGTTGAAATAATAAGATGACACAGTGATTACTTGTAATTTAACTAACACGATACCATATAAATGTCAAGATTTTTTTAAAAAATTATCCGATTATGAGTACTTGTCACAATAAAATAGCAAAGAACAATCACAAAAGCTTTTTCGGATTATGAATTTGCTTTTAGAAATTCAATGGTTCAAGGAGAACGAGACTTGAAACGAAAATATTTTTTTTGAAAGAGGGAGGGTCCAGAGGACCCGTTTTATTCCAACTCAACTTGAACCAAATCAGAAATGTACAAAGAAAAGTCCGAAGACCCAACGCAAGCCGAAGCTGCATTACGAGAAAGAGTGTGAGCGACTCTATTCCCATCACGTCTAGTGAAAACAAACTTAAACTCCTCAAAACAAGAACAAATACAACGACTATCATCAACTATGTTCCCAATTTCAGAATGATCCTGATCCTTGCTATTGATTTGTCGGACCAAGTTGCTGCAATCTCCTTCGAAAACTACGCTTCTCCAACCAAAGTCGCGTGCAACTTTCACCGCTGATAGTGCCGCTAGAGCCTCGGCCACTGCCGGATCCGAGATGTGATTTCTCCGGTCCGTCTCCCATCCCACACAGCTTCCAACTGAATTCCTGGCGATAATGCCAATACCGATTGCGTTGTCTCTTGGGAAGACGGCTCCATCATAATTTACCTTTATCCAGTTCACCATAGGTTTTTCCCATCGTTCACTTCTAACCTCCGCCTGTGTCACTACAACCGTAGGTTTAGCAGCTCCAAAATCTGCCATAAACCTTTCCACGAAATTGAAAATCTCATGGGGAGCTTGCATGATACCTTCTGTTCTTTTCTTATTTCTTGCGTACCAAAGAGCCCACATTAATACACATGTCTTTTGCAGTTGTTCACCATTCAGTGTCTTAGCCAAAAACACCAATCCATCCCTGAATTCCGTCGTCAAACAGGAAATGAAATTCCATGGTAAATTTGACAATGCCCATGTTTGTCTAGCGAAGGTACAGCTGAACAAAGCATGGGTAATATCTTCTTCCATGTCTCCACAATGCGGGCATCCCACTTCAACTGGCACTCTACGTTGCAGCAAATTCAAAATAGTAGGGAGAATATTATTACTAACCCTCCAAATGAAACTTCGTACCTTAGGTGGAAGATCCAACGTCCATATTAATCTCCAAATCGGATGAGCTCCGGCATTGGAGGCAGAGCTTTCATTTTCGTTCCCTTATTGGAGGCAGAGCTTTCATTTTCGTTCCCCATTTCCATTGCTAAGTGATAAGCGCTCTTGACAGAAAATTCACCGTTTTTGTTTTCGATCCACACCAGTCGATCCGGCCTAGCAAACTCACCAAGAGGGATGCTTAAAATACGTTGGGCATCTTCTTGATAGAACAGATTATTCACAAGTTCCTCATCCCACTTTTGAACTCCCGGGTGCATTAAATCCCCAACCCACTCCAAATGCAGAAAGGACTCCGGGTTGAATTTCGGCCGCCACGTAGGAGAACCGAGAAGCCACCTATCCCGCCATATATGTACATCTTTACCCGATCCAATCCGCCATCTCGTACCTTTCGCCACCACAAACCTAGCTTCATATAGACTACTCCATGCATACGAAGGTGACCTCCCAAAGTCTTGCCTCCCAAATTGAGCTGTTCGGGAAGTATTTAGTTGTATATATTCTGCTAATAAGCGACTCCGGGAACCTAATGATGTGCCACAGCTGCTTTGCCAACATAACTAAGTTGAACTGCTTAATTTTCCTAAAACCCAATCCTCCCTCACGCTTGTTTCGACACATTTTCCTCCACGCCAACCAATGTAGCTTTTTTTCCTCTCTATTATTCCACCAAAAATTTGATATCGCCGAATCCAACTCCTGTACAAAATTGTCTGGCAAGAGAAAGCACGACATAGTGTAAGTGGGAATCGACTGCAAAACTGCTTTAATCAGTACTTCTTTTCCAGCCGAGGAGAGGAACCTCTCCGAAAAGCCCATAATTCACTTTCTAACTCTTTCCAGAATAGACCCAAACACTTCCCGCTTCCCTTTTCCTATTACCGAAGGCAGCCCCAAATACAATGCCAACTTCTCGACTTTCTTCACCCCTAAAAAATTCGTTAACTCCTCCTGAGCCTCCGTCCCGACGTTCTTACTAAACACCATCTCCGACTTCTGTGTATTAACCACCTGTCCCGACACCCCCTCATACTTTTCCAACACTCCTTTTATCCCCACCATTGCCTCTCTATTCGCCCTCCGGCATATTAAGGTATCGTCTGCGAATAATAAGTGGCTCACTGAAGGAGCTCCTCCACACACCTCAACACCCCGAATTACACCTCGATTTTCTTGATCCTGTATCAAAGCAGAGAGAACTTCTGCACAAAGAAGAAAGAGATAAGGGGAGAGGGGGTCACCCTGTCGGATACCCCTTCCCGGCAAAAGGTGCCCGAAATACAAACCATCAAGAGTGAAAGAATAAGACACAGTAGTAATACACTGCATAATACGCTCAATAATTTTTAACGGGAAGCCTAACCTAGCCATTACCTTTTCGAGGAACCTCCATTCAACCCGGTCGTAGGCCTTACTCATGTCGAGTTTCAAATTGAAGAAGCCCTCCTTTCCTGCAGACTTTTGCTTAAGGAAATGGTTAATTTCAAAAGCAACGAGGACATTATCAGTGATAAGTCTATTAGAGACAAAAGCTGACTGGCTCACAGAAATGACTCTATCTAAATGGGGTTTAATACGATTGGCAAGTGCCTTAGAAGCAATTTTGTAAATGACATTACAGAGGCTGATAGGTCTAAACTGTGTTATGAGTTCAGGGTTTTTGCATTTTGGTATAAGAACGATGTGAGTGAAGTTTAACCTGTTGTCAAAATTACCATCATTGAGAAAACTAAGAGCACAATTAATCACAGAGTGACCAACAATATTCCAGTAATGCTGAAAGAAAAAAAGGGAAAGGCCGTCAGGGCCCGGGGCCTTAAGGGGATACATTTGCTTTAGGGCTTTTGTTACCTCTCCCGACGTGAATGGGATGAGCATTTGTCGAGCCATATCTTCATCAATCTTTCTAGCCAGCACAACAAGCACCAACTCCATAGTCACCGGGTCACAAGGTTTAGAGGTGAAGAGTTCCCCAAAGTAGTTCTCAATAATGTCTTTGATATCCTCCCGTTCTTCACATCGGACCCCAGAGTTATTGAGAAGATACTCAATCCTGTTGTTCTCCTTACGTTGAGAGGCTTTAGAGTGGAAAAACCTAGTGTTTTTATCGCCTTCCTTAAGCCATTCTATTTTAGCCCTCTGTTTCCAAATCAACTCCTCTTCCAGCAAGTAAGACTCTAACCGTTCTTTTATATTCTTTTCTTCCAGCAGCGACTCAGGAGAAACTGTTCCATTTTTGAGCTGTGACTTGAAACGACAATATAAGAAAGAAAAAAATACCAGATCGACCAGATAAAGTAAAAATTATTAATTCAAATGATTTAGTAGGATGAAAAGAAGGACAAATTAAAAAACATCTATCAATATAATCTATCTCCTATGTTTACCTTAATTACAATATTTTCCCTTCAAGATCGAACATTTCATTCACACATAATAGAAACACATAAAAAATATATTGACGCTCAAACTAACTGAGGTTGCCGAGCCTCAAACGGTCCTTCCGGTGGCATGACTTAGTTGGAATTTTGGTTGACGAAAGATAATCTTGGAAGGGGATAATGGTGATCAACCAACTGAGTAGTGCTAGTGACGATCTCTCTCTCATACGCGATTGACAATAAGAGAACGCATAATTTCATTTTTATTCTACCGAAACTTAAAAAGAATTGTACCACGTTTTTGTTATTTTATTATTTTACTTGACTTCATTTTCATTAATATATTAATTAATGTTGTCTTGAAATTAACCTCTCTTTTTCCAAAACATTACCATAGTAAGTCAAGGTTTAGAGAGGAACACCTTGAGATTAAGTTAAGGTTTTGAGAGGCTAATCAAGAGAGATTAGATCAAAATCTTATATCGTCATATCTCAAGTCAACTCAAATGTTGCCGGGAAGCAAGTTAGCCCGAACAGGAGGAGTGTCGTACAAGCAGGTTTATTCATATGTTGGGCTGAATCTCAAACTAGAAGGATTAATCCCCACATTGAAGAACCAACATAAATTACCACTCCTCATGTTCGGACTAACCTGCTTCCCTGCGACATTTGAATTAATTTGATTCATATATTGAACTGAACCTTAAGCTAGATTAGTGGATCCCTACGCTTAAGATCCAACATGAATTACTTTTAAACCAACATGCATTACATTTAGTGCAATTTCACGGTTATGAAAACAAATTAGCATACCATTATCTTTTTTCCTTTTCCTTATTTTCAAGAATTCCAATCATACACAGTAATTATTATAAATTAATAATTAAATTAGAAATAAACAAGTTGCCCTTCAATACAAGAGAGGATGAAGTCGGAGGTTATAAAGGTTCATGATACACTAAAATTCCTACTAATTCCAAATATTACACTTTTTTAAATCAAATATTATCTGATTAATCCAGCCAGTTAAGACTAAATTAAATCAAATTCATATTTATACATTTTCATTCAACATATTAAGTCACCTTAAAAAATAAATCAATAGGGTTAGTCCAAATAGTTAAAAAAAATTATCCACCACAATGATCCTGTATTCAAAACTCTTTGACTACTACGGAGTGTGTGTTTTAAAAAAAGAATAACCTAAAAAATTTCTCAAAATGAAAATTATTTGACAAAAACTATGCTCCCTTCTCACTATGATGACTTTGCCTAATCAATGCTATATGTGATCATGTTCACTGCTAAACGGCTCATCAAATAATACACAATTCAATTCAAAGACATCAAACATAAAAATATTTACAACAAAATCAAAACAATTTTTTTAATTAACCATGAATAAAAACAACATAAAAGTATAGTCTGGTCATGTTTACACTTATCAAGCAGCAAAGAATTTCTCCTCAAGACACAACCACAATAGGCAGAGGACCTTCCAAGATACATCACTTTGCTTCCATGCCATCTCTTCCAAAGCTTAGGGACAATGTCTCTCAGCGCTGAAACAAAGTATAGAGCAAATTTAGACACCTTATGTCCCAATCAAGGTCATAACTCAAAATTAACAAATTGTGTAAGAAATGGGAAGTGCAATTATATTCCCATTCGATCTTCGCCCTTCGGCATAGATAAAAGCTGCAGAGAGTGGAAACGTCGTGCTTTATAGACAGGGACAGAACCAGAACTGGGGCAGAAGGCGAGATTGAAATGGACTTCAACTAACACGAGACCACATCAAAAAGCTGAAAAGTAATTTGTAGGTCGTAATGCCCCAGAAACCAAAGTTTTAGTTTGGTTTACTTGTTCCTGATATAGTTACTTTTCTTAACGCTGGGATGAGAAGAGAAGGCAAGTGTCGGGATTCAACGCATGCACGACAACATAATTTCCACGTCCTTCATAAATATTAAGTTTTCATGAAGAACACAATCATGGAAAGAATTTCCTAGTTATATCTATCAGATTTAGTATCCATATTAGAACAGATACATGCATATCACATTACCTAACCTTGGGTCCTCAAATGAAGGGTATTCATGAGACCCCAATATAGTAGCATGAAAAATGTAAACTTCTCCATATGTTCAGTTTCTGTTCTAAACCATGAGAAGTTTCTATTGTACAGCAAAGTAATGTAGACTTCAGATCTACAATTCTAAGTTTTCCAACAATATTTAAACCACTCAAATAGCTCACCAAATTAGTCAAAGATTATCGACATCGCAAATATATCATTATAAAGCGATGTTATATTTAAAGGTAAGTTGGTAATGCAGTGCCTGATGTAAATCAAAAGCAAGCATTTTACATGCAAGAAGAAAAAACGAACACCAAAGATCAAGAAGGATCATAACCTTAGTCAAGTAACTACTCAACCAATAATACGAGCAAATGATCATACTGTAGAACCAGACCGCCAAAACAGAGTACTAAAGGTGAAAAAATACAACTTCAAGATAATCCACTAATTCCCACAACCTGAAATTATTTCTTCAGGCTTTCTTTTGCTTCGCAGGACTAGGAGGAGGAAACAGGAACCGGAAAACCCACGCAGCTAGGATCGCTCCAACAAAGGGACTGATCCAGTAGACATAAAACTGCTCCCATGTATTATGCATATTATTCACATAAGCCCATCCAAAAGCATTCGCAGGATTCATGGAAGGCCCGGTATAACCCGAACCTGCAACAACCAAAGCCACAGTCGACATAGCAAGCAACCAGTTCTTCACCAGAATGTTCTTAGGACCCCTAATAACAATCACAAGAACAGCAAAAGTAATCACAAAAGTCAGAAACCCCTCTGCAATCGCTCCCGTGTGCAAGTCAACCTTCAGAGACGGACCCCCAAGCAAGTGTTTGTACTGGATCGGCATAACCTCAGAAATCGCAATCGCACCAGCCGCTGCTCCAGCCGCCTGCGCCGGGAAGCGGAGTGCAGCCGAGAACAAGGAGTCGGAGCTACCACCAAAGCCGGCAGCGTAGAAGGCGGCGGTGGCCGTGGGATTGAATGTGGCACCACCCAAAAGATCGCCAATGAATGCGAATATGAATAAGAGCACAAACACGAGGGAGGTCGTGATGAGGAGCGACGAGAGGCTTGGGGCTGCAACGCCGAGAGCGGAGGCGACGACGAATGTCGCGGCGCCGAGACAGGATGCGCAGAAAATCCACATGAAGGTGAGGATTCCGTCGGCCACGGCGGCCTTGATTGCGGCAGCCATCGCCATTCTCAGCGAATTCTTCTTCTTCTACTTCTTCTTCAACCCTCTGCAAGATTAAAATTGAATTTGAGAACATGGGTTCGTTTCAGTTATAGATAAAGATGCGTGGTGTGCTGTGAATGACTCACCTACCATTACCAAACCAGCACTGGGTCAGCGTGACTTACGTAGAAAGTGGGTTGTAGGTGTGAATTCGATACTATTTTTATGTGAAAAGAAGAATCTTGTTATATTCTACCCTTTCAATCTACCTTCTGAAAACTAAATCTTTAACAAATATCTGGAGATCAAACTAAAATTCCATGAACACACATACAAGATAAATTTCAAAATCCAGGTATCATCAAAGCAAAAACAAAGTCAAAATCCAGTTGCGTGGAAAACCAAGTAGTGGAAAACAAAGGAGAAAAAGGAGGAAGAAGGTTAAGTGAAGTACCTCGGAGAAGACCTGGAATCCCCTGATTTCTGAGCGGAGAAATGGCGGAAATGATGGATTATAAGGGATTAGCCCCCCCAGAAAGAGAGAGGGAGAGTTAAATTTACACGAATCAAGAATTAAAAAAAAAAACCTAAATTTTGAATTTGGTGATGGATAAGTGGGCTGGTTTGGTCCGACCCGATTATGGTCTAAATAGACCCAGAAATCGGGTGGGTATAATCGTTGGGTCCGAATCTAGCACACTCGACTCGAGTACCCGACTTATACCACACCAAATTTCAAAATAATTTGGGTTTTCTGTTTTCTTTCACCAAAATGAGAAATAGCATTGGAGCCCACAAGAGAAAGTCAAAATATTTTTTCCTGTTGATTTTGGCTACCTTTTTTACGTGAGGGAATTCTTTTATTTTTTAGTAGATTCTCCATCTCTTAACTATTTTAATGAAAAAGTAATCACATTTGCCTAACGTAACTATTTTATGAATCAAGATGGGATGAATCACTCAAAATATAAAATTATTTCTATTAATTGCATTCATATGAATTCGAATTCAAAATTTATAAGTTAGTATAACGTCGAACCGCTAAATTATATAATTTGATAGCGATCGATTTATTTACTGTAATATACAAAGTATTAAAATGAGCTTCGAATTCATGGTTGGTTTATTTACAAAGACGCGTGTTTATTACTAGAAATGATTTATTACTTTGGCATGTAGTAACCAATTGTTTGGGTTATGAAATACACAAATTTATTAAATAATTTAATAATTAATTTTAAACTTGTTTAATTCAACTAATTTGGATTTTTTTTAATTACCTCATCTAGTTAAAATATTTTTTGTGTTGTAAAGACACTAATATACTTTAGGCTTCTTTGAGTAATGAAAATTCATTATCAATGCTGGGATTAACAATATAAATTATATTAGTAGGTAATAAATATGGTAATCAATAATTTTAAATTTTTACTAAAAAGATCTAATCTCATCCACAAGAACCACCAATTTTGTCTTTTTAATTACACCACCAATAATTTTATATGAATTATAACTGAACTCACCCGATGGAATTAATTAAAATAAATCACTTCTAACCCAAGCGTCGGTATCACCTTATACGTGAGGAAATTAATTTTCCTTAATTCCACCTAACTTTTTCCCTTTTCTCTAATAATATCAAACAATCAAAAGTAGTTCTTGAAATATTTCCATTTTTCATGATAGTCAAAGTTCTTGACCCACGCGCAAGGGATATGTAGAAAATATTCAAGCAAATTTCAATTGTCAATTGAGTTGCATTTATTACAAATTGACCCTAGTTTATATTTTAGAATATTACAAATACACCCCTCACTAATATCCAAATAATACACATTAAACCCGATATTCAAATATTAATGAGGGGTGTATCCAATAAAACATGAATATGAATACAACCACATGATCACGACTCATAACACGATACAAATACAATGACATAAATTTAATTTTTTTTAATTTTTCATGAAAAAAAATATCCATAAAAATATTCATGCATACGATATGACACAGTGTCCAACACACGACACTAAAAAATAATATCCATAAAAATATCATGCATTAAAAATTACTACCTCATCTTTTTTTCTTTTGACGACCAACCACAACTGCTAAAAACTAACTAGCATCACTAGAAACCACGTCCGAAACAAAGAACGGGATATCCGAGTCCGACAAACCTACACAGGCCAAAGCCGCATTACGAGCAAGCAAGTGAACAACATTATTTGCACCACGTCTGGTAAAAGAGAAGCGAATATTCTCTAACATCCGCTATGATGTTACCAATGTCCGAGAGATCATCATTCACCTTGAGAATACAGTAAACCACTTCAAGGCAATCACCTTCAAAAATCACATACCTCCAATCGAAATCCCTCGCCAAGCAAACCGCCGCCACCGGCAGCCATGGCCTCCGCGACCAACGGGTCCTTCAAATTACTACCTCATCTTTCTAACATGCTACCATTGTACTTGTCACTGGTGAGTACCGCTCGTTGGTGAACAAAATCGATCTTAGGACATGGATTAGGGGTCCGTCTAGGGCTGGTGAGCCCTCATTAAATTCCTTAATTATCATTTCAAAGTCAATTAACTAATAAGACCCATTTAGTTCAAGTTTCTAATCAAATCCAAATTCAAAAATCCAAACGATCTATATTCTCAAGTACAGTTTGTCAATCTCCCACAATATATATAACGCAAATTTATATTATTCACATTTTTCATAAATTCATCCTTCATAATAATTAAAAAAAACAGGAGATAAAATATAATTCCAGAGGTTTCTTTTAATATGTTTGCTTGGCCTCACGGCAATTGTGAGCTCCCGGGAGAATCGATAACTGCATCAATGATGTCGGTGCTACTGCTAGTACATTTGAGAACTCTTAATTGGTTAATTGTAAATAGCCCCACGGTTATGGAACAAAGGATTATCCGGGACCTGCACCAAGATAATGACAGTCATTTTCAAATCTCAGAGAACATAATGGGATCCCAGCTCTCCAATCGATTGGCCTGCAATAATACCTATAGCTTCTCCCAAATCAACCAGGGTGCCATGCACTTAGTATGTTCACAATCCAAGCAAAAGTGCATTCATAATCAACAGTTGCAATACCTGCTAAGTTTATTTGGTAAGGAAAATTCTATTTACAACATCAACAGGCAGAGCGTAAGCTGGGTCTATGGCTTTCAATCCTGGATATTCGAGAAGCGAGAGACCTGAAATGAACACGTACATGAATACCTTTACAAAACTGCAATACAAAACATAAATACAGGTACTGAGGTTACAAAACACGAATAACTAGCAATATTGACTTACCAGCAACACCAAAGTAGGTGTGGAATACATCCACGGCATCATCTGGCCGATCAGAAATTCCTCCATTTTCTTTATCCTGTATCGTTCAATGTTATGGCCATGCAAGTTTCAGGATTATAAAGAAAAAATTATTGGAAATCCCTCAAAAGTGAACCATTCAATTTTTCATTCCAACTCTTTTGGGGTTGGCTCTTGTGTTTTAATTTTGTGTTTCATAAACTGTTTCACTCACATATCGGCGCCACATGTATTGGTCAGCGGTTGAGTCATATAAGTGCAACAGGAAATGAAATGAAACACAAAATTGAAACAGGAAATCCAATGCCAGCTCTTTTATCTGAGCTAGGGAAAAAAATTACCCTTCACTTTCTTACATTAGTTATACCTGACAATCCAAGATGAATTTAACAAGCTTGTCCTTGTTGATCCAATGAACTCTATCGATCATGATTAAGCTAGAAAGAACCCACCACGAGTAGCACACCTGAGTTGGCAAAGCATACTGAATTAGAAAACATGTATGTGCAGATTGCTATTTAAGCTTTCCTTTGACAATAAAATAAGTAAAAAAATTGCAGCTTTTGTCCCATAAGTGAGACCTGATTCAAATGTAATCTTGTAAGTTACTAACACATTTACTCCCTCCAATGTCAGTTAAAGTGAAGGAGACTAAATGCATTAAGTTGAAACTTACAGTACTAAAACTGGAATTTTGTCATACAGGACCAAAAATGAAAAATTGCTTAAAATATAGTCATGAAAACAATCATTCACATCAGGAAGCTTCTCAGGACGCCCATTTAGACCGCCACTTTTTACTTGTCGTTCACATAACCACCACCCAAGAAGATCCTTGTCAACATAATGTAAAGAACCGGTGATAGCAAGGGCTCCAACACAACAGAAAACTGCAACAGAAATTACTATCTTTAAATTGTTTGTTTTGGTATGTTAAGATAAGCTTCATATGCAAATAATAGTGTGTTGTTTATGTATGTATATATATATATATATATATATATACAAAAGCAACATCCCTAGACAAGATACATACTTTGCCCCGCATGAGACTCCCCTCCAGGTGTGCATCCAAATCCACCATCCAGATTCTTGCAACTCACAATGTACTCTACAGCTCT
>JBBMKE010000002.1:15105189-15115369 GCA_037834125.1 Lippia alba | reverse complement strand
GTGCCCCGAATGAATGTGAGTGGTGCATGAGCGACACACGCCATTTTCGTCCAATATTTAACATCCGTTAGCTAAATGACTGAAATTGAGATTTTTTGAAATATAGAGGATGCAATGTAAGAAAAGTAAAAAGTTTAGGACCAAAACTAAAAAACGCCATATGTAGAGGACGATAATGATATTCTCCCAAATTTAATTTTAATAACAATTATAAACAAAATTAGGGAAGGATTCAAGACAATAGGTGACTGTAACAGAGGTGAATGAGCGACCAGCCTATTTCTACCTACTTTTCTTGATCGCACCAGAAATGGCTCCAGGTCAAGGGCTATAAGCATAATAATGTATAAGAATTCAAATAATAATTAAAGCTAATGAGCGAAACTAAAGTAAAAATAAATATGATAATATTGTGAATGTCTATTAGAAGGCAAACGAATATTAAAAAAAAAATGAGGCAAACGATTATTATTTGTTAGAAAGATAAAACCTCACAATGTAATTATACAATAAAAAAAAGTAGAACGAAATATTAAAAAAATAAATAAATACAATTAAATGTGAAACTTGAAATAAAAAAATTAATCAAACAAATGCTATAACATGAAAAATAAAATTAAATAAAAAAGATATCATATGAATATCAAATTGTTAAAACACAATTACAACTAAAAAATAAAGTTGATAAAGTTTGATTAAAAATTTTAGCAAATTTTGAACACATTTGAAAAGATCAACTTAATTTCTTCTCGTCATACATTTCTTTTTTCCACTAAACAATAAGCTATTCTGTCGATCTCCACACGTCATAAAATTTCATAGAGTTTTGCAGGTGATAGACTTATTGGGAACTTGGAAGGAGAATATCATGTTTTTGTTTACTCTTAATTTATTGGAAACTTGCTTCTATTTTAATCTTAATTTATGAGAAGTTCATGTTTTTGTTTTGAGAATTTCTTTTAGAGAATTAATTTGACGTAGGCTATTAGAAATTTATGATGTTATGGTGTAATTAAGTCAATACTGATGATATACAATACTTGAAAATTACTGGAAAAAACTATAATTTTTGGTTAATAATACTTTAAAATAAAAAGAATCATTTTTTTTTGTTCGCAGGTCTTTCTCGCTTTATTTAAGGAACTAGATAATGAAAGATAATTTTACTCAATTACACGCAATTAAATATAATAATCTTTATTAATATTACTTTACAAAGGACGCGGACCAATAGAATTATTTTTTAATTAAAAATCTAAAAAAAATTATTTAATCAAAATCGAACCATTGAAGTTCAAACACCGTTCTGCAATATAATAGTATAAAATATAAATAGATGTGGCCAAGCCGCGGGAAGATTGAAGCCAGGTTTGGATTATAATGTTCTGTCACATATCATAATCATAATTTAGAAGAATAAATAATGCAGCAGGTAAATTATGTCATCAAATTATGACAACATTGAAGTACGACAAAATAATTAACACACAAATGAAACTTCACATTACAAACAAATATAATAAGATGCGACGGTAGACGACTTCTTGCTAGGTCGAGATTGAATGTAATAATTAATACACAAATGAAACTTCACATTACCCCGTGGCAGTTCAAGCTGAGATTGAGTGTAAGAATCTGCATGCGTAAATTATAATATCAACAACAATATTGTTTATATCGAAATAAATAGAAATATATGTGCAAACCTTCATTGCATTCAGTTTCTCTAAGGAGGTCTCTACCAAAAATTAACTCAACTGCATTTGTCTTCACCCCAATTCCACAGAAACAATGAGAACCATAACAGAAAAGATCATAAGACTAAATTAACCAATCACCCCTTAGCATTAATGACTTAAAAGGGATTCAATAACATGGACATACAGTATTTCACATCAAAGCCCCTTCAAACTAAGAGATTATCAGTTTAATATATCAACTACAATTCACACCTACGATAAACACGTATAGAAATTCATTGAACGATACGAATAAGTGCTACGGAATTAAGCAATTATGGAGTGGAAACTGAACTGAACCTGCAAATGAGCGGTGAGGATGGGACCGGAGGAACCAGAAATTCCGGCACGGCGGAGGCAGTGAGCTGCTTCAGCTGCGTGTGGCGGCAGACGGCGTCGTTTGAGCTTTCATCTTGATTGCTGATTTTGAAACCTTTTCCTGCTTTTAATTGAATTCAAAAAGGTTTATTCAAGATTTGAAAAGCGGGCTGTGTACCAGATGTACGCTGCGCCTATATGATTGTAGCTAATTTCCGATGTATTTGTCACTAAATCAATTATATTTTACCTAAAAATAAGTGGAATAAATAAATGTTTGGAAATTTTTAGGGTTTTATTTTCTATTTTCAGGGTTTTTTCTTTTACATAAATATTTTCAATTTGAAATAATAAAACCCCTTAAAAATAGTTTCATATTTAAAAAAATATATTTCAACATAAACCCATAATCTGTTGAACTTTCGTACAAAACCCTTTTTGGATAAATATAATTGTTTATATTTTTCAAATTAATTTTATTTACCTATGCTACATATAGGAAATACCAATATTATAATAAAATTATTGGAAAGAGAATATAGAAGCTTTGCTTCTAATATTTTAATCATAATTTATGGGAATTTCATCTCTTGGAGAATTAATTTTGTTTAGCCTGTTATAATTTACGATATTATAATACAGTTAAGTCTGTACTAATGATATAAATACTGAAAATTAGTGAAAAAAACTATGATTTTTGGTTAATAATATTTTAAAATAACTATAATCATTGATTCATTTCCTTGTTTGAAGGTCTTTCTAGCGTTATTTAAAGAATTGGATAGCTAAAATAATTTTACTCATTTACATACAATTAAATATAATTGTCTTTATTAATATTAATTTAGAGATAATATGAATTTTTTATTTAAATTAAAAATCTCAAAAAACAGGAGAAAAGGTAATTTTTTGTTCAAAATTGAACAATAAAACTCCAACTTCGTTATGTAGATTCGTCCACATTACCCCAAATGGTTGTGTTGAATACCGCCAAGCCGCATGAAGCCATGTTTGGGTTATAATATTCTGTCACCTATCATAATCAATTAATCATAATTCTTTAAAAGAAAAAAAACTCATATATAATCAAATAAAAAGGTATAATCGAAGCAGCCAAATTGAAATAACGTAAGTCGGAGTTGTAATTATCAAAAATTAATAAGTTAAACAATTAACTTTATGTTGAATATAAATTTTCATAGTAAAAATTAGATAATAATAAAATTAAAAGATGGAGACAGCTAATTTTAACATGTTCATGAGCCAAAAAAATAAAATTAAATAATAACAATAAAATTAAATCTTAACAAAGAAATTAAAATTTTATATGGAAGAGACAACAGATAAGATAAATTGTGTCAATTTATGATGCCAAATTATGACAACATTGAAGTACGACAAAAACAATTAATACACAAATGAAATGGAATTTCACATTACAAACAATTATAATCAGATGCGATCGCAGACGACTTCTTGATAGCTCGATCTTTACCCCCATTGCAGTTCCAGCTGAGGTTAAATGTCAGAAACTGCGGAAAATATGATATCAACAACCATATTGTTTATATCGAAATAAATAGAAATAAATAAACCTGCATTGGGTTCAGTAGCTCCGAGTATGCAGTCGTTGAAGCCGTTCTGGAATGGTTTTGAGATTACGACAATACTTGCTGATAAATTGTCTGAGCTTTGGCATTTCCCATTTCTTCTCCCTCGCCCTCTATCAACTCCTCCAAATAATGTAGACCTCTAAGTTTCAAAACTTCCAATTGAAGAAAGCCTCCTGAACAATCCATTTTACTTCCGAATTGAATATTTGAAAGTTTAAGAATTTTCAATTTGGGCAACTTTTTCAATAATTCCATTGTAGAACTTGAGATTTCGTCACCACCAAAGGAAACTTTCATGAGACTGTGATACGGTGGCGGTGGCGCCGTTACAGGAGGAGAGCAATGGTGAAGGTGATGGCGGGAATCGAGTTGAAGATCATAATAAAGATGATGAAGATGCAGCAATGTCTCATGGAGTTTCTGGTGCAGTGAGGAAGTCCGCAAGGAAACGCAAGAAGCCTACATGGCAGAAGGATTACCAGTAGCACAATCCTAGCAATATTAGGATATTTATTATTTAATATTTAGTAGTTTTATTCGTACTTTGGTTTATTGCTTATTTACTTCCTTGTTGCTTTATTTGCTAGTGAGTCCTTGGTTGATGGACACTAGGGTATTTATTTTCGAACTTTCGTTAGTTTAATTAAGCAAGTTAATACAATTCTTCGTTAACCCTAAAGTTTTCCTTTCTCTCTTCAATCTCCGATTCACCCACCGGCGGGCTCCTTGCCGGATTATCCCAGAGCTTGATACGGCTCTAACGTATCTCAGGTGTGATATTTATCAGACTGGGTGGTAAGCCTTGATTGGGGAAGTCAAATTCGCCACCATCGGATATCTTCAATTCAGTAAGCATACTATATTTTGATAGGTTCATTCTCCCGGTGCCCTTGAGGAATTCAAGGTGAAGGATCTCGAGACATTTTGAGATCGGCTCTGTTCCAAATAACACCTCCATCATGTTGCGGGTCACCCATTTCAATGATAATTCCCTCAAAGTGGTGAGTTTGCGCAACATACGACTATAGTTTGGATATGTATGAAATAAATATGGTAAATAAAGTGTGTGGATATTTGGCAAGGAAACTTGGACTCGTAGGAAAGGAATTGAATGGAAGAAATAATCACACTCATGATAGTGGAAAAGTCGAGAAAATAGATTAAGATGTTTTAATTGTTTCATCCTCCAAATTCCTATAGGAATCTTTAATTCGGAAGAATGAACAATCAAAGTCTCCAAGTTTTTTTAGATTTTGAATACTTAAAAGGAATTTCAACGGTCCGATATGGACAATTTATTTGCAAGTACTTCAAACATCTCAAACTACCGACACTCGTTGGAAGATACAACAAGGTGGTTTGTAATGCAAGCACCCTCAACAATCTCGACTTGTCGAGCATTCTTTTGACGTTTTTCCCTTTTATTTGCTCATTAACTCCAAAATGAAATAGCCCACGAACTTTTGGCATGTCGTATTGTAGAATGCCATTATAGCTAGAAACACTAAGTCGACGTACTTCCCTAGCAGAAATTAGGTTTATTTGATCAATGGTACTTAGAAAATCAATCTCTTTACCATTTCTGACACATAGGTCGTGCAAAAGATCATGGACTTTGAATTTATTTACACTCCCATCAACTCCTCTTTCCACTACTTTTTCCACTACTTGGATTAAATTCCTAGAAGCCAATTTGCTCATGTAATCTTTTCCCACATCTTCAACTTGCCGATGTCCACTACGATGAATGAATTTCTCAGCCACCCACATTCTTATCAATTCAAATGAAGAAAATTCATAATCCTCTGGAAAATTACCGAAATAGAGAAAACACGGTTTCAGGATAGCGGGTAGATCTATATAACTCAAAGCAAAAATATGAGAGCATTTATCGTCAACATCATGGCCTATGTTGTTTAGCACCTCATTCCAACCAATTTCTCTCATCCCTCTCTCTCGCAACATGCCTACTGCGATAACAATGGCTAACGGGACACCACCACATTTTTTGACTATTCTTTCCCCAATTTCTTTTAGTTCCGGATGGTCAGATTCTGAGGACAAGATCAGTTTGGAGAAAAGCTCCCAACTAGTAAGAAAATCAAAAGGAAGCAACTGATACAGACTACTTTCACCTCCTATGTAATTTCCTACACCATTGTCTTGCGAAGTGATAATTATTCTACTGGCACTCTCAGAGTCGATGGGGAAACAGTCTTTCAAACTATCCCATGCTTCAGTACGCCAAATGTCATCAAGTAAAATTACGAACCTTTTTTCTTGTAAAAAAGCATGGAGATTGACCTTCAAGTTGTTTTCCTGTCTTCCCTTGTCAAGACCCAACTGCGTCGCTATATCTTTCAGAAGTGCTTCCATGTCTGGATCCAGAGAAACAGAAACTGATGCACAACAATCAAAATCATCCTTGACACTCCTGAAAACTTTCTTTGCAAGAGTTGTCTTGCCAAGGCCAGCCATACCGACAATCGACACAAACTGATGCTTCCTTATCTTAGTCCTCAACTTCCGAATATCTTCATCAAATCCGACAATTATGGAATCCTCAAAATCAAGTGTGGTGGTTCGAGGATCCACAACAGAATCATCAACGCCATCAGGACTAATAATATCCGGGATTTCGTAAGTCTCCTTGTCCTCCTTAATTCTCTGAACTCTCCTATTGATCTTCTCGATCTTCCTGGATAACTGGCTGCAAGTGACAGAGTATGGTCGGATGCACGCCATCCTCTTGAGAAGAGCACTTGACCTGTGATCTTGAATCTGAGGAAGGAAAATATCGAAGATGTCTTCAACATCATGAGCCAAGTCCCGAATGCCTTTTATGAAGGTCGCCACCATTGGATTGGTAACACTCCTCTCCTCAGCAACTTGCAGGTATGCTTGCATCAACCTCATTTGTTGCTCAAGCCAGAGGATGTCCTCTCGTAGCCAGTACAGACGAGAGCTTTCCTCCAATACCAAAGTTGCAGCGATGTCAACAGCTTTGTTGATGACTGCAGAAACGGCAACATCTCCCATTTTCTGAGTTGGAATCAGGAGAAACGTCTCTTGTTTCTTTTCTTTTCTTTTTTGAGGGATTGAGTTCTTGATTTCTTGTGTGAAGTATTTAGTAAGGATGAAAGAATTTAGGAAACAGATGCAGCTATATATAACTTCAAATTGTTCTGCTCAGGTTCTTCGTTACAATAATAAGTCAAACTTATGAGAGTCGTTATCAATTTACTTATGATTCCAATGAGTCATCCTTATTAGATTAATAACTAAAGTGTTCGTGTCCACATGAAATCACCAACCTTTGTTAGAATATTCATTTGATCATTTATTCTTTGTTGGTGTTAAAAGCGTTTCATCAATTTTTTATGCTTATTTTGTCAGCTTAGAGAGACGTGTTGCAATTTTCTTAATTTTTTTTCTCAATTGTAGCCGTTAGGGTCCAGCTCTAATGATCAAGGATGAAAGAAAAAATCAAAGCGATTAGATTCATTTATACAATTCCAAACAGATAATATATTCTCCCATTCGAAATATGTACGTTCTTCACTTTGTCATCTATATTTATTTTTGTTTCAAGCCGCTATTTTATCTACACAATTTTTATAAATCTGCCACCTCATTCTTACGATTTTTACAAAACCGTTATTTCTCATTCAATTTTAAGTAATTTTCAATACTCAATACCCCAAAATACATAATGTGAACGTGTTTTTAATAAGAGTAAATTAATCTTTCCATATCTTAATCATTGTCTAACAAATTAATGTTCCATAATTGGTAAATTAGGGTTGAAAATCTCTCAAATTTTATTTTCTCATGAACGTCAAACGCAATAATCTTTATGATTTTTAAAATTATTAGATTCTAGGGGTGTGTTTCGAGTCAAGTAGAGTCGAATTTGACAAAAAAAATCCAGCTTAAACTTGAAAATTATTTACATGGCTTGAGATTGAGCTTGAGCTTATCAAGCTTATATTTTTGGGGCCTGAGCTTGGCTTGCCCAAAAATCGAGCCGAGCTCGATTCGACTTGATGAGCCAATAAAATTTTGTTGGATTTTTAACTCTCATTCAAAAATTATATTAAATAATAACAATATATTAAGATATATAATATATATATATATATATAGTATACTAATATTTTTGAATTTTATATTATGAAATGTTGTGATTACTGAATTGTAATATTATTAAATTATATTTATAACCAAAATAAATATATAAAATATAATATATTTAGTATTAGTAAATCATATAAATATAGATTAATTTATGTATATATATATACTAGCTTGCGAGTCGGCTTGCAAGCCTCGAGTCTCAAAGAAATAGGCTTGAACTTGACCTGACACACAACTCGAGCTTGATTAAGCTTGACTTGAGCTTGACATAGTTCGAATTCGAGTCAAGTCAGCTTGAGTTTGGCTTGTTGGGCTCACAAGTCGGCTCGGCTTAGAGCATACCCCTTATTATTCCGCAATTTGGGACTTGAAACAAGTTGATACATCTGCGTCTTTTTAAAACAATTTGATCTCTTATTTTGCTGTTTCCATTTTTTCTTCATTCCTCTTCAATCTTTTTTTTTCCCTCAAGAAAAAGTATTAACTGGTTAGAAATTATTTTGTTTATTTTTTTATATTTATTACTCTATTATGTCCATCATGAGAAATTGATAACGTGAAAGGTCACAGTTTGTAGAAGTGAAATATAAATTTCCAAATTAGAACGTATCCAATCAAATAACTTTTTTTTTAAAACTAGAACGTATGTAGTCAGATAATTTCTTTTTTAAATCCAATCAGAAAATTTATAATTAAATATATCTTTTCAACATATTATCTCAAAGTCAAGTGATGAGAAAATAAGAGTTTTGGGTTCTTTCTATCATATTAAAATTTTAAAGAATGACCGAAATAATGAAAATTTTAATTTATCTTTAGTAAAAATATGTGCATAATGTGTGTGGATTATTCAAGCACCTAAAAATAACTTAAAATAAAAAAAAAAACATTTTAAATTAGACGGGGATGACGAATATCACGTAGATGGGATAGTAATTTAAAAAAAAAAAAAAAGTTTGGATGACAAAGAAAAATGGGCACAATTTGGATTCCAATTCTAGAATCTTTCTTTACCATAATAGGTTAAATCTCGAGAATTCAAAAATATGATAATTACGAAACCCCTGAGGTTCCGTGATATATATCATAGAAAACTCCATGAGGTTTGAGAAATTACAAACTCCCCCTACCTGTTATCTCTTCCGTTAAATTTAATGAAATATGCAAAATTTACTATTTTGCCCTAATGGATTGAAATTCAAGTGAATATATGTAATAACGAGTTGAAAGGTAAAGGGTTTAATGTAAGAACATAAATTCTTAGGGGTTTGATTTAAGTACTTAAGTTTTGTGTCTAATCAATTTTTTTTTCTTCGATGAGTGTTACTTAATGATATTTTAATATTTTTTTGATAGATTAATTTCATACCTCGAGTTTATGGATGCCAAATATTTTTCTGTAGATATTGACCATACATGTTTAACGTTTGAAATAATAGTTTAAATGACTTAACGAATATTTATGTGAATTTACTAATGCATTTAATATTGTTGTATTTGTAATGATTTTCAATTTTGAGGAAAAAAATTATTGTTTGACGTTTGTGTTGTTTTTTAATATAAATTTGGGATAATATCATTTTTTGTCCTCTACAGATGATCTTTTTTTATTTTTGGTCCCGAACTTTTCAGTTTTTTCACATTGCATCCTTATGTTTAAAAAAATCTCCATTTTAGTTAGTCCTTTAGCTAACGGACATTAATTTTTTAACAGTAAAAAGTGTGTCTCACTCACGCAACTTGAAGAAATGTGAATGGCGCGAGAGTGACGCGCGCCTTTTTCCATCAAATTTTTAACGTCCGTTAGTAAAAGAACTGATATTTTTTAAAACATAAAAGATGCAATATGATAAATGTTAAAAGATCATGACCAAAATCGAACAAGGACATATTTATAGGACGAAAAATGATATTTTCCCTATAAATTTTTATTACGAGAGAAATTTTTTTATAAATGCAAATAAATTATTTTAAATTAACTTTAACTGAACTTGTACAAAATATATTTAAAATTAAGATATAATATAAAAGGGAATTTGTAACTTATCATATTATGAAAATAGATATGTATGAATATCTAATTTAATTTATATTTATAGATAAAATGTAAAATATTAAATTAAATAACAACCTTTTAAATACAAAAAATTCAAAATTAGTTAATATTACAATTATAGCATTAAACTCTAAGTAAAATTACAATATACCTCGTAAGGTTGTTTCTGGAATGTAAATTTGAATTTAACGGTGTGAGTAACGGGAGGTGAAATTTGTGAGAAAAAGTGTAAAAATTAGGGGAGAGTTCGTAATTTCTCAAATCTCAGGGATAATCAGTAAATCTCCAAATCTCAGGGGACTATTCGTAATAATCCC
>JBBMKE010000002.1:15054920-15069400 GCA_037834125.1 Lippia alba | reverse complement strand
TTTGGGCTAAAAATTTATAGCCCAGCCCAACGACTTAACTGAGAGGTAATCCGTATTCTCGGGATGGGCAAGACGTGTACGTATCAGATGCAATGACTGTTCACTATAAATACAAGCTTTGGGAATAGAAAAAGGGGACTTTTCTTTCTCTCGATTGGACAGCTAATGATTGGAAATATTCATATATTTATTTTGGTGTCTGACTTAATTCAGTAGAGGTTCTACGCCGGAACAACTCCGGCTAGTCCGATCACGAAGTGTTTCCTATTTGGTGCTAGCTACTAGGTCAGGTGTTGCAGTTGGGAGCTACTTGCGACATCAGAAAAGGTACGA
Organism: Lippia alba; assembly: GCA_037834125.1. NCBI lineage: Eukaryota > Viridiplantae > Streptophyta > Magnoliopsida > Lamiales > Verbenaceae > Lippia > Lippia alba. Next base: position 15,069,067 of record JBBMKE010000002.1, on the reverse strand, counting down.
TCTCAGTCGTATCACTTACATTGGAGAACAATCAGTTTAGCGGAGACATCCCTCCCTCCCTATCAAACTGTTCCAAACTCGTTTACATCTACTTAGCTGGCAACAATTTCAGTGGCCTAGTTCCCGACAACCTTGGAGATCAGTTGCTATTCCTAGACACACTGGACTTGACTGGAAACAATTTGGTGAGTGGATCGGAGTTGTTCTTCATCACTTCATTGACAAACTGTCAAAGTCTAAGAAGATTAGGTTTGAGTGACAATCTTTTCAGTGGAACTCTTCCACCTTCCGTTGGGAACCTGTCAGCTTCTCTTGAATTGTTTTCCATTTACAGTTGTGATCTTCATGGTGCTATACCGGGCGAGTTTGGCAATCTTACAAATCTCTTGACTTTGAGTATGTTCGGAAACCAGCTTGGAGGATCGATACCGAGTACTCTGGGGAATATGCAAAACCTTCAAGGATTATCTCTACTCGGGAACAGGATAAGTGGATCGATTCCTGATAGTTTGTGTAGATTACAGCATGCAAATGGAATAACGCTTCAGGAAAATCTAATCACGGGCGCTATCCCTGAATGCATCAGAAATCTTACGGCTCTAAGATCCTTATATTTGGGGAGCAACAGGTTGAGTTCTATACCTGCAAGCCTTTGGGAACTAAGAGATCTTCTTGAGCTAAACCTGTCTTCAAACTCTCTAACTGGCTCTCTACCACCGAATATTGGCGACCTCAAATCTCTGATCCGTCTTGATCTGTCCATGAATCAATTCTCAGGCATTATTCCGACCTCAGTTGGAGGTATGGAAGACCTGATTATTTTTATATTAGCTCGGAATAGGTTGCAAGAATCCATTCCCGAGTCAGTTGGTATGATGCTCAGCTTAGAGACTCTAGACTTATCACATAACAATCTTTCAGGCAGCATCCCTGAGTCCCTTGAGGCTCTTGTCCATCTCTCTTACTTTGATGTTTCCTTCAATCGTTTAAGCGGTCCGATCCCTTCTGATGGTCCTTTCGCTAACTTTTCTAGCATGTCATTCATTTCCAATGAAGGGCTCTGCGGCGATCCTATACATGGTGTCCCCCCGTGTCCGAGTAGTGCAGTTCGCAAATCTAAAAGGAAAAAGATTCTGCAAATCATGTACTCTTTAGCGGGGGTTGCATCATTAGTTTTTCTCCTAGCATTGGCGTACGTACTCGTAAGGTACCGAAGGAAAGAAAAGGCACGGGTTCGAAATGATGCACCATCTGGTGCCACTGCACTGTTAAGACTCTCATACTACGATCTTGTACGAGCCACCGAAGGTTTCAACGAGAGCCATTTACTCGGCGCAGGGGGTTTCAGCTCTGTTTATAAAGTGATCTTGCAAAATGGTGACGCCGTGGCCGTTAAGGTATTCAATTCACAATTGGAAGGCGCGTTCAGGAGTTTCGACACAGAATGTGAAGTACTCCGCAAGCTTCGCCACAGAAATCTGTGCAAAGTTGTGGGTACTTGCTCTAATGAAGATTTCAAGGGCCTGGTCATGGAGTATATGCCGAATGGAAGCCTTGAAAAGTGGCTGTATTCAGAGAACTATTCACTAGATATCACACAAAGGATTAACATAATGGTGGATGTGGCATGTGCACTAGAATATCTTCACTATGGTGGCTCGGCACCTACAATTCATTGCGACATAAAACCAAGTAATGTACTCTTGGATGAGAACAGGGTTGGCCACTTGAGTGATTTCGGGATCTCTAAGCTATTAGGAGAAGAAGTTAGCTTTGCACAGACCTCCACTTTTGCCACACTGGGTTACATTGCACCAGGTAAAATTGGTCTGGATTTCTTATTTCAGTTTTGTTTTTCATCTCTTGTTTCGTGTATTTGTGGGGGTTGAGATTAGAAAAGTCAAATTTTTGTAATATTGAAAGAAGTCAAAAAACATTCTCTTCTATTATGAATGGTCTACTAATATGCTGGCGTGTGTAAGTGAGTAAAACAGAAGATTCGATGCTGCCCGTAATATGATAAGCTTCTGTACGTAACTATTGAACTTCTGTGCTTCTTTGACAGAGTACGGATCCGAAGGTCGGGTTTCGACGAGGTCAGACGCCTATAGCTACGGCATTATGCTAATGGAAGTTTTTACGAAAACAAAACCAAATAGCGAAGCGTTTTCTGGGATTTTAAGCCTGAGGAATTGGGTAAAGGATTCCATGCCTAATGATGTAGCCCAGATAATGGATCACAACATGCTGAAGCCGGAAGAAGAGTTCTCCAGTGAATTGTTGGAGTGTTTGGCATCCATAATGGAGTTAGCTTTGAATTGCTCCATAGAAAGTCCTAAGGAAAGGATTGGCATGAAAGATGTTGTTGTGGCCCTCAAGAAGGTCAGGTCTAAAGTTGATTCACAACTTGTAAGGGGGCGATCTTAACTCAGTTATCTGGTTTTTGATCGGATGTATTTTACTATCATGTGTTTTGTGTGGTTACCATATATTTTCTTTTTTCCCTAGTGATTTGTATTTTCAGATAAATTGGAGTATGTTGTCAGTATGATTATGCATCATGGGGGTAATTGATTCTATAACTATGTTCAATCAAATGGTAAGAGTGTGGACTACATGAATTAAATGACAGCAAAAGTAAGATGTCATGGTTCTAAGAAATATTACACAAAGATACGGAATGACTTTTTATAACTTGTTGATGGTGCCCAAATTTCGCCTACATCTTAATTAAATTATCATAGTAATACAGTTGTTTATGTTTACTTGGATGTTGATTTATTAGGCCAGTTATCAGTGGGAATGATACAGAGTCCTAATAGTGATTAATTATAAGGGCGCGGGATAACTACTGATAACCCCGACGAAGTTACAGATTATCCTTTAAAATTTAAAAAGTTACGAACACCCCCCTAAAATTTATATTCTCTCTCACAATCCCTTGACAACGGTGTTGAATTTTGATAACGTCAGTAATATTATTTTAAAAATTCTAATTCTATTCGTGGGGGTTTATTGTAATAGTATTGAAGCTTTAGAGGCTATATTATAATAATATTTAAACTATAAAGATGTATTTGTAATGTAGGTTGAATTTGTTTTTTTTTTTTTTTAATTTGAAAATTTGTAATTTAACCTAATTTTTATATTTTGCCTATATATATAAACTAGAACATATATTTCATGCATATTTATTTCTACAAAATATGATACAAAATTACAAATTTTACGTTATCTCTATGTCCTAGTTTGAAGTATATTTTGCATAAATTTATTAAACTTTATTTTTTTGAAAGAACAAAATTTTGATCCAAAATAGAAAATTTTATTATATACCACTAATATCAATTAATGCATTAATAAATTAAGATAAATATCCATGAGAGTTACTTATTAAAGGATGAATGAGTTGCTTAAACCATGAATGAATTAAGATAAACTACATAGAAGACTTCTTTTAGCAGAACATTAGTTAGTGAACACTCACCGACATGCATAAACCCAACATATGATTTCACGACTGGATAAGTAAACCGGGCCTAAAGGTTAAAACTAACGCTAATCCGATCATACCAATTGGATATGTGAAGCCAACGATTCTTGCAGAGGGAAGTTAAGTATCCAAAAGCAAGCACTCCGAAGCTAACGAATGAAGGCTGCAAAATGGGGTTATCGGTTTCATCAGGGTGGCACCAATATTCAACCAATGCAAACATCACAAAGCTATTCGATAAATACGTGGACAAGACGAATGTATTCTCGTGGAACTCCATCATCGCCGAGTTAGCTCGGAGTGGAGACTCAGTTGAAGCCCTCAAAGCCTTTTGTTCCATGCGGAAATCGGCCCTCAAACCAAACCGTGCAACTTTTCCATGCGCGATTAAATCTTGCTCCGCCCTTTGCGATCTTATCTCAGGAAAGCAAGCCCACCAACAAGTACTTGTGTTTGGTTATGGCCCTGACCTTTTTATATCATCCGCACTTATTGATATGTACTCCAAATGTGGTCAGTTAAATGATGCAAGGAATGTGTTCGATGAAATTCCTCAAAGAAATGTGGTTTCGTGGACCTCGATGATTAATGGGTATTTGCAGAATGGCTGTGCTCGTGAACCCTTGCTGCTTTTCAAAGACCAGTTAGTTGAAGAAAGTTGTAGGGGCATCGATGATGAAGGGCGTGTTGATGGGGTTGCGATGGTTCCGATTTTGGCGGCATGCTCGTGCATTGGAGAGAAGAATGTCACTAGAGGGGTTCATGGGTTTGTGATGAAAAGAGGATTGAATGAGGCTTTGGGTGTTGGTAATACTTTGATTGATGCATATTCCAGGTGTGGGTTGGTGGAGTTTTCAAGGAAAGTGTTTGATGAGATGAATGAGAAAGATTTGATATCCTGGAATTCTATGATTGCAGTTTGTGCACAACATGGATTCTCTGAGGAGGCAGTTGGAATTTTCCAGTCAATGATAGGCAATGCTGAGGTTGAGCACAATGAGGTTACATTATCAGCTGTATTGTTAGCTTGTGCTCATGCAGGAGCTCTTCGAATAGGGAAGAGCATACATGTTCAGGTATCGTGATTTGGCAAAAAAACTGTGATGCTTGTTGAGCAATATATTCAATTTTTGGTCCATTTTATAAGCCTGAGGAGTATTTGATGTTTTTCCTTTTTCTATATAGATCATAAAGATGAATATGGAGCATAATGTAGTTATGGGTACTTCACTCATTGACATGTACTGCAAATGTGGCAGAGTAAATATTGCAAGGAAGGTGTTTGATAAAATGACTGACAAGAATGTAAAATCATGGTCTGCCATGATAGCTGGTTATGGAATGCATGGCGAAGCAAGAGAAGCGCTTAATGTATTATCTGACATGATTCAAGTTCGGATTAGACCAAACAGTATCACTTTTGTATCAGTCCTTTCGGCTTGTTGCCATGCTGGTATGGTGGATGAAGGATGGCACTGGTTTTGTGCAATGCAGCATGGTTTTAACATTGAACCGAGTCTGGAACACTATGGCTGCATCATTGATCTCCTTGGTCGTGCGGGTTTTCTTAACAAGGCTTATAATTTGATATTGGAGATGAGGGTGAGGCCTGATTCTGTTATCTGGTGTTCTCTTTTGGCATCATGCAGGATACACAAAAATGTGGAGCTTGCAGAGATATGTGCTAGAAGATTGTTTGAGCTAGATCCCAATAACTCGGGACATTACACATTGCTTTCAAATATTTATGCTGATTCTGGTAGATGGGAAGATGTAAAACGGATGCGGGTAATTATGAAAAATCACGGCGTAGTTAAATCCCCTGGATTAGTCTTGCTGACCTAAGAAGGTAGAGCTCTGCTTCATTTGCTCCGATCTCAATCCACAAACTTCCGTTCAGGTTCGGTTCCACGCTTCGTCTCTATTCATTCATTTTTTCTGCCATGTATTTGTGTTGTTCTTTTTGTGTGGATTGTCTTTGCATCTTTGAAAATTGGGATCTACGGAACTGAAAATGCTGGCAGCTATTAAGTGGTGATTTCTTTTTTATGTAGATTGTGAACAGAAATGTGAATATGGAGTGAGGGGATTTAGAATATAGTCAGATTTTTAGAGTATGATATGCCGTTAAGGTATTTGATAAAGTTTGTAGGAGAGGATTAAGGAGTTTCCAGTTTATTTTTCCATTTTTATAAGCTCCAACAAGTTATTAATTTTTCTCTGTGGTGATTAAGTATGAGCATAGCTGCATATGTTCTAAGAAAGAAGGAAAAAAAGAAAACTGTTTTTAATTGAAGGAAGTATTCTTGTAGCTGCTGATAACAACGCTCTGGAGTTTATGTAAGCCATATAGCATAGTCGGGCTGTTGTATCATGAAGGGAAAAAGTTAGATGTATACGTGCAAGATCATGAAGAAAAATTATATTGTAATCCACTCAGAGAACCTGTAAGCTAGCCCTGTCTGTTAAGTCTAACTTCTCAAGAACACCTACTTTTTGCTATTAAATTCCGTTCCTTCTTTTTCTTAAGGGTATATTTTGGAGTGGTTGATTATTGGGACTCTAATTCCTTCTTTTTGTCCAGAATCGTAAGATCGTTTTTACATTCTTGTTGTACTCTAATTCCAATTCCATATTATTGTTTCCCCTAGCTAGCATATTCAGCATCAGGCCTCAACTTTTCAGCTCTAAAATATATGCTACTTGCACCACACAGCCCAGTCTTGCCCATAGACAATGGTCATATCAAGCAGCAGCAGCACCAGCGCCAGAAGATGACTCCAAAATCACCATTGGACCTCGTAAAGGCAAAAAAGATGGAAATGACCCTGGAGTAGTTTACTACGGTAGGTCCAGTCATCACTTTCATGACATCAAACGTTAACTTAAAAGGTGCAGTGGCTTCTTCCATCATATTCTTGAGTGCTTCGACCACTGCAACCCTTCATTGGTTCGTGAGCCCGTATGTTCACAAACTCAGGTGGCAGCCTGGGTCAGACACCTTTGAGGTAGAGATAATGTCTTGGCTGGCTACATTCTTACCTCAACCACGAGCTCAAGCGTTCAACACTCTCGGGAAAAAATATAGTTCCACGAATCTAGTGGTCTCATCGTGCAAAGGGCGCTGGCATCAGCGCAAGTATTTCCACCTCTCGATGTATGAATGTGAACGAGTCTGTTCTCCCAAGATACGTCTAACGGACTTTGCAATCAAAGATGATATTTTGCGAATGCTGATCCTTTAGGATTTTCTATTTTATTTTGTATTTCATATATATATATATATATATATATAAGAAATTCATGATTTATTGTTCCATTGTATTTGTTCAAATATAAATGATTGCACTTAACGGGTCTTGGTGTAATGGTAATTGACGGGTTTATTTTTTTTATTCTTTTGCCTTTGAAGAACAGTTCTTATTCATTTCGAACCTGCTGGAAAATTTGCCAACAATAATGGTTCTTGTAATGGAATCCCTATTGGTTAAGTGGAAGAGCATGTTTACATGCTGTTGTGCAGCTTAGTTCTGGTACAGAGTCTATGCAAAGTCAACAGATAATATACATTAGCACATCAGATAAACGCATGGACAAAGTAATATATATATGATGTGCCATAATTTCAGCTATGGCCCAATCCACAAGTAGCACCTAAGAGGCCCATTGAGAAGTGAACCTTAAGCCCACTCTATGGCGACTGCCCAAGAACTATCCAGGAAGGCCTCAGCCCAGGACGATGTAGCAGGAGGAAAGAATCAGTGTTCCAACCAGGAAGCACCCGGATGCCTTGCGGGTCACGGCCCAGGAACCATCCATGGCTGACCCCATAGAGTCAGCACCCCCATGGAGTCCTCTAAAGTCTGATGTGATCTTATCTCGTTTGAGGAAGTCCAAGCTGTTGAAGATAACATGGAAAGAAGGGTTTGCATGTAAAAGGGAGTTGACAACTTCTTCCCTGTTTCTCTCCAAAAACCCTAACCACCCTTGCCTACAAAATAGGGAGATGCTTAATTATATAAAATGAGGACTCTAGGAGGAGGGATCCATCGTTCTTTCATGAGTGAAAAAAAAAAGCACTCTGAATTCTTGTATTTCCTATTCGTATTATCTCTCTCAGTACCAAGAAATAATATTATATGTTATTCCTCTTGTCCTTACTCTTATTAGTGCCTTTAATTCATAGTTCTGCCACAAACTTGATAAATCCGGTGTTGTCACTTTTTTTGGTGCACATCATCTGACGCCGCCTGTGGGAACTTTGAGTTAAGGCGTGAGAGATATATTTGAGTATCAATATGGCTGCGCACGACGACAAGCCAGCGGTAGAGCACCGACGACAGCGGCGACGAATATTGATATGCGGGTGCTAATGATGAACGATGTCGGAAGTGCAAAGACGATGATGTTGGAGAATGATCTTGGGCAGTGGTTTGACTAAATGTGCAGAGAAAACTGCAAATGACTTTTGAAAAAGGCCAAAAAAAAACACGCCCCGCATTTTCGAGAGATGGTGATATTTTTCCTTTTGTTTATTCATGAAAGTGCCTGCATTAATTCCACAAAGATAATTTCTAATTATTGTCATTTTGAAATAATTATTTCATCAACTTCTCAAATTCATGAGGAACTATGGGTTGAAGCACTGAGTATGGGATTGTTTGACTTCAGGCTGATATCATTCGTCTACCTCAATTACTTTTGTAAATTGTAAACATGTAAATATTTAGGCATTTTACTAAACTTGTAAGGTTTTGTCTGCTGACCAGTTTTGTCAACATCTTTCATAGGAAATCTTTTGTGCTATAATTTTGTATAGCATTAATTTCTCGTACAAAAAGTATGAATCAATAAAGGTCCAACTGATCTCTCTCATTATTGAATTATTTAGGACCGAAAAAATTATTGAATTGGTTGTTTGACATACATTATTTGAGCTTTTTGTTGCCTGTTGTATTATATTTGCATTGAACTCCTCTAAATTGCTTGTTGTATTATATTTGCATTAAACTCCTCGAAATTTTAAACTATTATGTAATAACAATTTTTGCATTTTCGAGAAATTGTAAACTATTAACTATATATATATAATGCGGTTCTACTCCTCTTACACACACGATCGGATCAACAATTATGTAAGAAATGATGAATGAGGAGTTCGCGTAAAGGCAAGATAGACAAACTCATTGAAAGTTTGGGAGTCCTGAGAATCTCGTAATCTCAGGACTCTAGTGGTAATATAGCCAATTTACTTTTTGATTTCCTTTAATCGTGCTTGTGTGTTTTCTTGTTTAGTAGCTGGAACATGGATTATTATTGATTTGATGCTAAATCATTACATTTTATACACAATATGCAGTTAATAGTAATTGTCCATGTTTTATTCCTTGTTCGCGTTGACCATTACTTCTTCGGAATTTGTCATCTTGATTAATATCCTCTTGATTACTGTCCTTTGGAGCTCATAAAGAACAAACAAAAGTTACAAGACTAAAGGACGCAACTTACATCACTTACATTATGTCTTTACCTCTTAATTCACTCTAAAACATATCATACAAAGCATATATAATCCAACAAAAAAGTTACAAAATTTCTTATGAAAAAAAAAGAAGAAAAATAACGATAAAATACATTAAACAGTATAATCTAAAGATAATTCACCAATCTACCCATCATCAAGTTTCGGAGGGCCTGTGCGGTTGTTGAAAACTGAAAATTCAACAACATTTCAAGCAGGTACTGCGCCAGAAATTTTTACAAACTATATAAAATGAGGACTCTAGGAGGAAGGATCCATTGTTCTTTCATGAGAGAACTGAATTCTTGTATTTCCTATTCGTATTATCTCTCTCAGTACCAAGAAATAATATTATATGTTATTCCTCTCGTCCTTACTCTTATTAGTGCCTTTAATTCATAGTTCTGCCACAAACTTGATAAATTCGGTGTTGTCACTTTTTTGGTGCACATCATCTGGCGCCGTCTATGGGAACTTTGAGTTAAGGCATGAGAGATATATCTGAGTATCAATATGGTAGCGCATGACGACAAGCCAACGGTAGAGCACCGACGACAGCGGCAACGAATATTGATATGCGGGTGCTAATGGTGAACAATGTCGGAAGTGCAAAGACGATGATGTTGGAGAATGATCTTGGGCAGTGGTTTGGCTAAATGTGCAGGGAAAGCTGCAAATGACTTTTGAAAAAGGCCAAAGAAAAACACGCCCCACATTTTCGAGAGATGGTGATATTTTTTCTTTTATTTATTCATGAAAGTGTATTCTTCAAAGATGATTTCTAATTATTGCCATTTTGAAATAATTATTTCATCAACTTCTCAAATTCATGAGGAACTATGAGTTGAAGCACTGAGTATGGGATTGTTTGACTTCAGGCTGATATCATTCGTGTACCTCAATTACTTTTGAAATATTAACTATAATTAGGTGAGAACAAATAATCTTTAGTCAATAGGATATTTGGTCACTTTTGGAATGATCTCTATGTTTCCCATAGTTTCTTTGAATTATTCTAATGGTATTGAATGATTATCGTGATAACTTGGAAAAATCATATTTATAATTCAAGATATAATTGGGCCTTGGGAAAATATTTTGCAGAGATTATTTTCCATCAAATTCTGGAGAACAGGAAATGTTAACATATATTTTGAAAGATCTTTGTTTGGAAAAGAAAGTAGAAAGGAATGCAATAAGCAAGAAAAGTTATGAAGAGAAGCCAAATAAAGCTGAAACAAATTGTAACAGCCCGTATTGGGGTCTGGCAGAAATTGGTAAGTAATGGGCATTGGTAAGAGCATTTATAGACCATGAGCCAAGTTTTCAAAACTTCATGCATTGCATTTTTATGTGAACAACGTGCTTATATGTGACTCTTAGGACTTGAATGGGGAATTCTATACCTTTTTATCCACTTTCATATTCTTTTACCAAGCCTATCTTATCCATCTTGTTACTCGAACCTTACAAGTTCGTAATTCATGTTTTCCAATCATTGGAACTTGTTTTTCAAACTTCAGAAACCTTTCTTGAGCAATAAGGGTACTTTGGGAACTTATCGACCAAAATTACTATTCATCCAAAATCGAGCTTTTGATTCTGATATCTTTACCTACCCAAGTTTACAGTCAAATCGATCCTTGAGTCGAGCAGAGTCTTTTAAAATCATTTTCGGTTTGAAAATCTATTCTGAACTTCATTCGTTTGAAAACGTTTTCGAAAAACCCTAATTTTACATTGTAGCTACGAGCGGTTTTCATTCGCGAAATGTTTTCTCTCCAGTTTTTCATTACTTGAACTATTTCATGATTTTAGAAGTGGTTTACACATTTTTATCAAAACCCTAGTTCAAAATATTTGATCGTACGTTCGTACGAAGGATTTTCACTATTCATTTTACGTTTCAACTTTTTAGCGGCAAAATGTTTTATAGGCGATATTGGACTTAAAATGCTTCTTGATTTATTTCTTGATTTTTAGAAATGATCCGAGCTTGAAAATCATTCTTTAAAGTTACATTTCACTTGAGACGAGTTTACGCACTAAACTTTCCGTTTACTAAAACGCTCGTATCTTTTAAACCCTATATCAGTTTTTGGCAAATTAATACTCGATTCGAAGGTAATTTTATGCTCGACGACATGGTCTAATTTCCAGCCACTTAAAATCACGTCCCTGGATCCTAAAATGACCGAAACAGCCCTGCAGTCCCATTTTACCTTCACTAGATTGATGGCTTCCAAGAGAAGATATTCCATTTTGCACTCCTACCCTTAGGTATATTTTTATTACAAGGTGAGGGGATTTTCATCAGCTATAAATAGAGGCCTTTGGGCATTCATTTCATTTTCTCAATGTTGTATTAACAACACCCACATCTCTCTTCCTCTCCCCTCTTGTCCGCCGACTATAAGCCATTTTGGAGAGTCATAGGATGTTATTTATTTTGTTATGCTTTATGTTATAGTTTAGTTTAATTTATGCTTTTATTTATGTAAGGTTGGGTCTTGGGGTCTTTGTAGCACCCCGGAGCGCAAGACACCACATCCCCCGCACCATAGCCCAGTACGTGCAACGAAACATAACTCCGCACACGCACCAAACCACGACGAACGACAGATAAACAAAAACTCTCCTAGGCTAGGCGTCTAGACCCTGTACAGAGTGCGCAACAAACACAGAAATGAATGCGGAAACTCAGGATCAACAAAAGACACATACAATAACCACGGACCGACATAAATTAAACACACGATCACATGCAAACTTGGGCGCCTCAGGCCTCTTTTAATCATATAATCAAACCCGGCAAGGGCAAACATAAATCACATATACAACTTAATGTGACTCATATCTTATACATAATTTAGAATTATAAATTTAAAGATACAATGCAATATACAAAAGACACCACCTACAAGACTCGAACAAAAGACCCGAACACTCGAAAGAAAACGGCCGCCTAGCCAAACCAAAGAAGCTGCACCTGCAAGCTCAAAGGATAATGGGGAAAACAAACAACGAGGAGGGGTTAGTCCTAAAGACTGGTGAGGGGGCTAACCCACGCACACGTACATAAATATATAAGAGAAAAGCATAACAAAATTTATACAGATTCGTGAGCTGGGGCATGGTTTTTCCAAGACAAAGCATTTTAAGTCTTGTGATAATATATATAGAAAAAGAGTTAGGCTGAAGGCCAAAATCTGCCAATTTTTAGTAATTAGGAATCCACGCCTGTTTCACAAATCAAGTGCAAACCCACACACACACGACTCGGTGTGCACGAGCCTCAAATCCCCTTTCTCCAACACAAAGCAAACCAAAACTCACACTAATACGGAAAGCACACATCTCATACCTCCTTCTCCATTTGATAGAAGAGCCACGCATGGCTCAAGCCATTCACACTAATGATTGCGGATCGTGAGTTTCGCGACACTCACTTCCCGAGGATTCCATTCCCCACTTTCCTCCCAATGGGTTTTGGGTTGATCCTTTTTGAGTTGGAGACCGTACTGGAGAGTACCCGACTACCCGCTGCCGTCCCGGGACTCCTTTCGCACCGAGTCTCCTGGGCCCCACACAAATCACACCAACTGAGTTTTCATAAAGCTCGCCATTTTCAAAATCCCACTTACACACACACACACCAACTCTTTTCGAAACAAACCAACGAAAATAGCTTAATATATACATAAAAGGATTTTTAAACGTATCCTGACAAAAGGGCATAATCCCACAAAATACATATCCAACACACGTATCTAAGTACATATATATATATATATATAGGTCACATGTGGGCTTAAAATTCATATAGGTTTGTAGGTCACTTAACTAAAAGAAAGAAACCTCACCTTGACGACTAAACCGAACGACGAAACCGCCTCCTCACGAACCAAACGAACCTAAGAACAAAACAAAATGGAAAAGATGAACTTAGACTCAAAATACACCAATTAGACGCTCGGCATATGCTTATGAATGGAAATAATGCATAAGAGATGCAACCAAGTATGCACTTATGTCATAAGAATCCAACTTAAGTCATATAGAAGCATAAATCGCATAATCAGGTAAAATAAGTTCACAAAATTCATGCAAAAGACAAATAGGATCATACAGCACATTCACAATTCATACACCTCACACAAGAATCAAAGAAGTCACATTCAAGGCAAACAAACCGAGTATGAAAACATTTAAGTGCATACGCGAGCATATAAAGCACATTCGGTAACATATTGCACATAAGAGCAGTAAATTCATATAATAACTTCATAACAAAGCATATAACACGTATTTCATAAATTTTACAACATATATATATCATACAAGGATCAAGGAATTCATATACAAAGCATTCACACCAAGTACAAAGCATTCAAGCTCATATGAAAGCATATTGTGCACATTCGATCACAACTCGCACATATGAAGCATGTAGGAAATCAATCTCATATAAAATCACCAAATTCACGTAATAAATTCATAAAAAATATACAACACATAACTCATCAAGTATACAATGCATAAGAAGCATAAAAGAAGAAAAAAAATCATGAAAAACACAAACGAAACAAAAACGAACACCAAAAGCAACACAACCCGAAACCAGCCACAAAGGGGGTCGCGGCCGTGACTGAAAATAGGCATAAAATGGTAGCTGCCGCGACCTCCACTGTAGCAAGTTGAAACTGGGCCAAAAAAGGTTGCGGCCGCGACCAAAAACGGGCGGGTGCCGCAAATTTGTCACAAAGGTCATGTCTAGGGCAAATTTTGGAGGGTCAAACGGACTTAAAAATGTGTGAGGCTGGATTTTCTAGCTTTCATTATTTATTGCGAGTTCAACGCCACTTCCGGAATTCGAATACGAATTCCCGAGCTCAAGTTATGCCTTCCGGAACCCAAGGTGTGCTAAATCGATTAGCTCCTTCAGATCCCTTAAAAGCCCCATCAACTTCGGACGGTCAAAACACCCAACAAACGAACCTCAAAACATACAACGAACACATAATGTAACAGCCCGGATTTTCAAGACAGGAATGGAACAGGTAAGTAAAGGGTTACAAGAAAGCATTTATAACCTCAATCCATTATGTGTTTCATTTCAAAGTGCATTATGTG
>JBBMKE010000002.1:15032906-15043223 GCA_037834125.1 Lippia alba | reverse complement strand
GTTGCAAAAGTGGCGACTTTAGATCATCTTTTCCATTAGCTTCCATATTTGGCTCAAAAAGTTACCTAAAACCTGGATACAGTGGAAAATAAAACTTTATAAACTAAAATCACGGTTCAATGGATTATATTGATAGGACTTCATCATGAAATTTCAGCAATGTAAGTGAGATTACACGAACCAGAATTTCATAAAAAAAAGTAAGCTAAATAACTAGAAATGTAGCAAACCACAAAATGTCATGCTTCATTATTTAACCCACCACCAAATGATATTTGATGCAACATAGTTCATACCGTAATTCAAGAAACTTAACAAGCAGTATCTACTCCTACACAAAACCACAGTCCGTCGAAACCCCTGCTGCGAATTGAGTCCGCTCAATCTTCAGCAGTTCGTATCCAACATAATCCAGACTTACTCAATAAAACGGCCAGGATAATAAATTCTCTCAAAAGCAAAACAGATATGTACATAACGAACGAAACATCCATGTGCTTCCAACAACACATGACAAAAATACCTAATGTACGACTGAATGAAATACGATCTCGTGAAGATATTACCCTTTTTTGGCAGCAAAACTATGGGACCCCGTCTCCCAATGCACCACCTCTGTTCAGCAAATCAAAAACACGCCACAAATTTCAGTCTCATCACGAAACACAAATAAATCACAGGCAAAAAATAAATAAATACAGAGCTATTAAGAATTAGGGTTTACGGTGGCGGAGAAGCGGAGGTCTGCAGAAAGTCCTTCGATTCGATGGCAGAGCAGAAGAAATTGAGGAAATGTTTGAATTTCAAAGTGGAATCTTTATATATATTCGGTGGAGGGTAGAGAGAGAGAGAGTTGAATTGGTTGTTGGGACCACCGCCTTTTGAATTTTGGAATATGTTAAAGCTTTCCCACCAGGAATGCAGTCCCACCATTGTGCTCGAGGGCATCACCATGACGGCGACCATTCCACCAATTACCTAACTTCAGTTTTGCTAAATTACAGAAAACCCCTAAATTGTTTCTGACTTTGTGTAAAGGAGGACGACTTTGGTTTGGGTGTCATGATAGTGTGACACAACTATACAAGGAAATCACATGCCACTCCGGGGATAATGTTCCTCTTTTTTCTTTTTCTTTATGAAAAGGGAAGGTGAAAGATAAGAAACTACACTATTAGGACGTTTATAGTTTCTATTTTACGGGTTCAGCTAAAAGTACAAGATCGTGCGTCACTCTATTCTCGTCACTGTACTTTGGACAAAGAGAAATTCACTGTCGGAGTAGAGAATGTCATCGATATGAAAGTTCTTATTTCAGACAAAGTTGGTTTAATATTTTGAAGTTTACCGATCAAACTTAAGCAAACGCTCTCACACATGAAATAAGAATAATTTTTGGAACTCGCTAAAGCAATTGCATCGTTAGCCGTTAAAGTCTCCATTACTTCACGCTCAACAAATTTGTACAATTATCGAAGTGATATGTGTATTGCGACACCAATACTGAAGTTGCTACTTTGTTCGAAAATAGCTCCATTTATATTTACTTTCAAGATTCCTTCATTAGGCGCGCTCCAACAATTAGGGAATGTATATTTTTCAAGTAATGCTGCATTTTCTTGAATTATGTTCGCACCATGAAAATTGTTGGTTGAAAATAATAAGCTAGTGGGTTTGAAGCATCTCCTTCTACGTATTTATAGTTTTCTCCACGCAAGCACAAACTGCAAATCGTGCACCTTCGCCTGCATCTAGACTTTGTATAATGCCTCTACACCAATCCTGCTCAAACAAAAAGCTAAGAATCTTAGCACAAAACAAGAAAATATGTTGCAAATGGGGGTACTTTGCCTTAAAAACCTTGTTCAGAATAGCAGCCACGAAAGCAAACACCTTTAAGAACAGACGAATAATTAACAAAGAAGGTGCAACTCGTTATCAAATTGACAAAATAAAACACGTTGAAGCCTAACCTCAACAATATTACATGTTGCAAGAAGAGTCACTTTATACCATAATACCATATCATAGGCTTTGCTCATATTCAATTTTAAAGATAAGTAACAATTTTTACCTCGTTCCTTATGCTTGATAATAGTTCAAACGAGCATTAAATATTATCTGTTATTAATGAATCTCCCTGGTGAGAAGACATTATAAATATTGGGGATATAACAAATTTTAGAATAAGTTTAAAATGGTTTGAGATGACCTCTGAAGCATTTTTTTTTATTTTACCTTTCGCCATTCTAGTGCTACATGTTTAATAATATTAGTTTATTTATCATAGATTTAATAAATACATTGAAATTGTTAAGAAAGTTTATACGAGGATAAAGATTATATGCAAAATTCATTAATAATTTCGACTTGACTAAATCTAACTATTTAAATGTAAAAAAAAAAGAATTAATTAATTAATGATAGTGATATTCTTATTGATTCTAAAATAAAAATTTTAATTAAATTAATATAATATTGAGCTATCTCAAATATAATTCTCTTATTAATTAGTACACTGAGTGCTAATCTACACTTGCTTTGCTCCAACCTTTTGTTATAGGTTGCTTCAACCTTTGCCATATAACAAACAACCAATGTTATATTTGGTTTCTAAAATTTTAGTTTTGTATTACTCTTGTCTTTAATATTTTAAAAGTAATATTTGAGTCCCTAAAGTTAACAATTCATCTCAATTAAGTTTTTCAAACTAAATTTTAGTAAATTCTAATACTTAAAGTTTCAAATTTATATCACTTTCGTTTTCGCTATTCTAAAAGATACATTTAAACCACTAAAATTAATAATATGTATCGTATAAGTCCAAAAAATACATTTTTGGTTCATTTATTTATCTCACATGAAAAAGATAGTATGATGATAAACTAGACAAAGTGAACAAATGATGAATTTGGTTAGGTAGTCGCGATGCACACTTTCTGATTTCTAAAGTAGTAAATAACACTTGGAACTCGACATTAAGTAGGTGAAAGAATTCGAGAGAATTTAATGTGCTTCCCAAGTGAAACAAATATTAGGAGTATTTATAGTGGTGCACTTTTGTGCTTGTTCGAATAAAACACACTCTAGGTGCATTAAATGCATTTGTAGAGTTGACAGTTGCAGTCATGATACAATTGAATATAATATATTAGGATATTTCCTTCTTTTAATGTGAATCTCCAAGTTGTATTTGGACCTAGATGGTCTGGCCGATCGATCTATCCGATTTGGGGTCATTATAGACAAAAATGATCTCACCACTTCAGTCGAAAAGATCTTAATTATTATCTCAAAGCCCATCACGCGGTGTACGTTGTTTGTACAAAGCGACATCAAGTGTCATCCTGATATCACGTCGCATCGATATTATTTTTTATTCAAAAGATTTAATCATTACAAATGATTAATTTTAGAAATTTAAGTGTCACTTTTATAGTATTGAAGATGAAAAACTAATACAAATTTAAAATATTTAAGTATCAGAATTCACTAAAATTTGGTGTGAAGAATTTAAATGAAACAAATTATTAACTTTAAGAAATCAAATATCAATTTTCGAACATCAATAATACAAAACAAAAACTTTCGGAACCAAATATAATCCTCGCCCTAAAACAAACCCATTATGTCCAAGTTCTTGATTTGGTAATTATGGTCGGTTATGGAAAATCTGTACCGTCAATAAATGGGCCTCTGAGAAGAGCTTCTGGGCTATAGCCCATAAAAAATTAGGTCTTTTCGTTTTTTAGCAAGAAATTCAGTGTAATAAGCCCAAATTAAACCCACCGGAGAAGTTGCTACCGGAGAAGAGCACTCCATGGTCTGTTCACAGTAGTTTCTCTCTCCCAAAACCCTAATCACCGGCGAAAAATGCCCCGGAACGACGACATTCGATTCATATCATCCTCCATTAAACTTCCTCCTTTCTCCCCACCTCCCAACCCCTTTTTCTCTCCTCCCCAACTCTTCCGAGGTAGCAAATTCGCCAAATTACCGTTCAATTTCAACTTCAATCCTCTCCCACTCAACATCATTCCCCAATTTCTCAGGAACCAGCCGTTTTTCCGTCAAAATTTCAAGAATCGGCCATTTGATACATTATTGAAGAAATCTCCGCTTTTTTGCTCGGCTTCATTATCTTTAGCTGATTCGGATTCCGGGACGGTGACTCAGTACAAGGGTGATGACGCGGGGGCTGTAACTCAGTCGAAGAATGTGAATAGTAGCCGTGCCACGGAGGAAGAGAGGGTTCTGATTAGCGAGGTGTTGGTGAGAAGCAAAGATGGGGAGGAGCTCGAGAGGAAGGACCTGGAATCCGAGGCGTTGAATGCTTTGAAAGCTTCGCGTGCCAATTCTGCTCTCACGGTGCGAGAGGTGCAGGAAGATGTGCACAGGATTATCGCCAGTGGGTACTTCATGTCCTGTATGCCGGTGGCAGTTGACACGCGTGATGGCATTCGGTTGATTTTTCAGGTATTATTTTTTGTACGCTTGCATATTGTTATGCCCCCATTTTCCCGCGCTTGTAAGTTCTTGTCGATAACATTATGTTTCAGGAATGCTGTAAAGGCTCATACTTTTGAAGCTTTCGGTGCAAGATTTTGCACCTTGTATATGCATTGTTAATGCGCACACATGTGCGATGCTTGTTGATATCATATGTTTTGGCATCTTATATAGGTGCAATCTAGCCTTTACTGCAAGAAATTCTCATAGCCTCTATAGTTATAGTATATATCAATTTGTATTTTTTTCTTTGTAAATCAAGACTTTGCTTTTCTGATGGATAATAAGATGAAACAAATTTTCACTTTCGATGTAGATATTATGCTGCTAATGTAAATATATGCGCAGTCCTCACACAGAACTTGTTAATTTGCTAAAGGATGGCAAAATATAGTTACACGTTGATAGGGTATGCAATATGGGGTGCTAAAATATATTTCTAATAAAAATGTACCTACTTAAACATCTCATTATTCTTCTTGCGAGAAATAAGCGAGATCAAAATTTCTCACCTTGCATGTATTTGTTGACTTCATACCATCAATCCTACATTTATGTAAAATTGTAAATACAGATTTTCTCTAGCCAGGCATCTGGATTAGATGTTTCTTGTTTAATCAATTCCCTGATTAATTTGTATCAACATGTTTCATCATAAGGTAGAACCGAACCAAGAGTTTCAAGGATTGGTGTGTGAAGGAGCTAATGTTCTCCCATCAAAGTTTATAGAGGATTCATTTCGGGATGGATATGGTGCGTTTTCATGTTCCTCTTCTTTTAGTTGCCCTATATGCTTATAAATCTACGAGGCTAATGGCCTCTCCATGTTTCAATGTTTCTGATGTTAGACCTCCCCCCATGTTTTGGCACCAAGTTATGCAGGAAAAGTGGTCAACATCAGGCATCTAGATGAAGTAGTAAGCTCCATTAATGGTTGGTACATGGAACGGGGTCTGTTTGGCATGGTTAGTTTTTACTGTATTTGTAAACATTGAGAATCTCATTCATTTATTTCTTTGTCTTGGCATGGTTCATATTTTACTTAAAGTATATTCCTGTCTTCTTATCTTGAAAACAAACGGATAGGCTAGGCTGTAATACTTTACTGCTGTAACTTTTTTTTGCCTATTTTTCTAGTGCTAAATGTAGATTTTGCTTCAAGTTTATCCTTATTCTTATCATTATACTAGGTTTCAGGTGTCGAGATTCTTTCTGGAGGTATTATTAAATTACAAGTTTCAGAAGCAGAGGTCAATAATGTATCCATTCGTTTCCTAGATAAGACGTACGTAACTGGTTTGGAATGCTTTCCAATCAATTTAACAAAATTCCGTCTACACATCTCATGATTCCATTATTTATTGTATCTAAAGTGGCGAGCCAACAACTGGGAAAACAAGGCCAGAAACTATACTCAGGCAACTTACAACCAAAAAAGGACAGGTATTTCTGTGCATTTAATATCTCGTAAATTTACTTAACGTTATAACTTTTCGGCTTCTATGTTGTCTAGCCGGAGGGTAGCTTATCCCTTTGCCTCGAGCTGCTTTAAAATAAATAGATCAACTTTTGTTGTTCTCCAAATCATGTTTTCTTGCAATGAGTTGTTGAAAGAAATTTGGTTGTGTTTTTTTTTCTTATGTAGGTCTACAGTATGATTCAGGGTAAAAGAGATGTTGATACTGTGTTGGCAATGGGTGTTATGGATGATGTTAGTATTATTCCTCAGCCAGCTGGTGGTAAATGCCTTTTGATTCTTTATCTCAATAATTAGTGAATCTCCTTTCAAATGCTGTATGGGGTGTCCATCCATATCTTTTTTTTGTACTTTCCACAATATTCTAGACACTGGCAAAGTCGATCTGACTATGAACGTCGTTGAGCGTAAAAGTGGTGGAGGAATTTCTGGAGGTGGTGGAATATCAAGTGGGTATGTGAAATGTTATTATGTTAAATTTATTTGATAGCATTTCTAAGATGTGGGTTTATTTCTGCTTACCCTTAGTGTGGGCTCTTGTAATATCTACTTTGTGATTCTTTTTGCAGAATAACAAGTGGGCCGCTAGCTGGATTAATTGGAAGGTAATTGAGTTACACTGACCGTTCTTAAGTTAAATATTCTTTCTGAATTTATATTTTTAAAGAATATCCAATTACCATACTATATACTTTTCATTCTCAGAGTAAACTATTAGCTTTAAATCTAATGCTTATAAATCCTTAATTACTGCATGATCTTTTCAGTTGTGTAGCATTCTAGCAGACATCCTTATTTATGCATCTTGATTGATTTATGTTCATGTACTTATCAAGGAAAGTTGGATATATTTGTCACAGCATTGCAATTTATCATAAAAACCTCTTTGGACGAAACCAAAAACTTAATCTGTCTTTGGAGAGGGGGCAAATTGATTCCATATTTAGGATAAACTACACTGATCCTTGGATTGAAGGAGATGATAAGAGAACATCAAGAGCAATCATGATTCAGGTACCTAAACTTTACTGAAATTTTACATATCTCCTCCTTTACAAACTCATTTTAATATCCAAAACTTTTTATCAGAATTCAAGAACCCCAGGAACACTTGTTCATGGAAACCAGCCCACTACCAACGGCTTTACAATCGGACGTGTCACGGCTGGAGTTGAATACAGCAGGCCATTTAGGCCAAAATGGAATGGAACAGCTGGAGTTATTTTTCAGGTATAGTGCAGGAATTTCTGTTAATGTATTTAACAATTGTGCTAATTAACCTTACTCCAGGGACTAGGTTAAAACACTGTCCCTAAAATGTATCTTTAACATGGTAATAGTACAGTGAATGGGTTTCCTTTTAGATTGACTAATTCTTCTTTCAGCGTGCTGGTGCTCAAGATGAAAGGGGAAATCCTATTATAAGGGACTTCTTTGGCAGTCCTCTTACTGCAAGGTATGCAGTATTGTTGGTCACTAGTGCCTGGCTTCCAGATTAGTTGTGACTATGCTGTTCTATTATCAACTCAATGCCTTCTCTTGACTTTTGCTGCAGTGGCAACACTCATGATGATATGTTACTTGCCAAACTTGAGACTGTATATACTTCCTCCGGTGACCCAGGTTCCTCTATGGTTAGTCGCCTTCGCTTTGTCTTGAAACTTTTGTTAAGTGCAAATATCAACGTTTGATATTAAATTGGAAAATTTTGCAGTTTGTCTTCAACATGGATCAGGGGATCCCTGTGGCTCCAGATTGGCTTGTTTTCAACAGAGTGAATGCTCGTGCTAGGCAGGGTTTTGTTGTTGGCCCTGCAAGTTTTCTTGTGTGGTAAGCTGATTATCCTAATTGGTTCTGTCATAGATCTTCAGATTCCAGTAATTCTTATTCGAAGGCTGCTATACGATGCCTGCATTTTTCCTCTAATGATCAGTTTTAACTATTATTCCACAGCTTGTCTGGTGGTCATGTGGTGGGTAAATTTCCCCCCCATGAAGCATTTCCAATTGGTGGAACCAACAGTGTGAGAGGTTATGAGGAAGGGGCAGTCGGATCAGGTCGCTCGTATGTAGTTGGAAGTGGAGAACTATCATTCCCAGTGGTAAGTTGTGGCTGTATACTCATTTCTTGTTCACGTTATTGGTTTTTCCAGTAATGGAAATGTTTAGTGCTGTTCATAAATATCCGTTTTCCCTTCTCATCTTTTATGTATTGCGGTTTAAGTTCTCGTTTATTGTTATAAAGGAACAATTACAGTAGCTTAGCATGAGTGTTTGAACTAATTACACAAATTTGAGGTTTCATAATTTTCAAAACTCCCTTTAGAAAAGAGTTTGCCTCACATCTGGATTCATAATTTTGATGATGTCAATATTTGACTTCTAAATTAATGACTAGAATAACATACGTTGGACAAAGCCTCTGGGTATGCCAAGCGAAGTGTTGTCTTAATTGATCAAATCCCAGGGGAAGTTTGTGTAGTTAGCCAAACCTTAAGGTATGCTAGTGTAACTATCCCCATCATAAAAGATGATGGTGGGGTTTGAAAATTACCAAGAATCTTGTTTTTATTTGGCATTGGTGCTACCTTGGGAGCTTCCTTTCGGCACCTTCCGTATCATCTAATGAGTACTGTTTGGCCATTCCATGCCTTATTTATGACTGTAATTTGCAGATGGGACCAGTAGAAGGGGCAATATTTGCCGACTATGGAACTGATCTTGGTTCAGGCCCAACCGTTCCAGGTTAGTTGTCATATTTCATTGAAAGCCATTCGTTTTCAATTGTTTGGCAAATATATCATCATATCATAACCCCAATATCCAGGTGATCCTGCCGGGGCAAGAAATAAAGCTGGAAGTGGATATGGATACGGGGTTGGTGTTCGCGTGGATTCTCCTTTGGGACCACTACGGCTTGAATACGCCTTCAATGATCAACGAAACGGCAGATTTCATTTCGGAATTGGTCTCAGAAACTAAAAGCGATACCCAATCTTTTGTTTCTCTTCTTTCCTCAGGCATTCTGTCAATTATTTTTTTTTCTGTACTGTACGTCTTCCATTCTTTTTGCAGTTTACTTTCTACTATTGAATGCCCCAGAATGATTAAGATGCCCTTCAATTAGCTAATATTTTGTGTGTTTTTGTACGTGCCCAAATGGATCTTGCAAATTTTACAAATAATAAATTAAAAATAAAATTTAAGACAAAAATTAGGTAAAAATTAAGATGCCCCGTTTCGGCTGTTCACATTTCTGGCTTTTTCGTGTTGTTTTATTGTTGGGCCTTCTTTAGCCAAAAAGAGAGTTAAAGATGACAAATGCATTTGGGTATGAAGTTGTTGGGCGGACCACTTCAAATCTTTAGCCAAGAAATATATAGGTATGACATAACAACATTTTAATTTAAATTTCAATAAAATAGTTTATTGCTGTTATAAATACTTCGTTTCTTAGGTTGGTTTTGTAAATGGAACTTCTCTATCTTAATCGAGGAACCGGATTGAAAACTACAAAAGATGTGAAATTATAAGGGGTGAAAAAAGAGAAATAGGAACAATTTGAGGCAACATTTACAGTATAAACGCTTATGTTTCTTATTTTATTATATATATATTTTTGGGCCTATACGTGATCTATATATATGTTTATTTGGTATGATGAAGGGGAATAAATCAATAATCCAATTTAAATTTATGTTTATTAATATTTTTATGAGTGCGAGGTTGATGACACGACTCGAGATGATATTGAATAAAAGATTGATTATTCATTTTATATTTCTCATGAGCTATACATCTCATCACTCATCCCATTACTTATCTATTACATCTCGTTCCAACCGACAAAATAAACCCCGCAAATTATGAATAAGTATGACATTATCATCAACAAAAAAAGGCCGTAAAAGCAAAAAATGGCGAGAAATCAAGTGAAAACCTGACCACAATGTTCCCCAGCGCCGTAAAGCCTGTAATAAACATACATACAGGCTTTAATATGTTCGGAGAGGTTAAAGTAGAAGGAATAACATGAGTTGGGCAATAAAACCAAACAGATCAAAGCTGAAAAAACAATCTCAATCTCATGTTTCATGTAATTAAAGTTAGAATCCCAACCGCAAACAAAGATATAATCACTTTTATTTAGCAATAATATAATCTCTGAAATGTAAGAAAAGATAAGAGTGTCTAGGAATCAGAGATAAGAGGACAGAGATGTTGGTAAAACTACGGACAAACTTCGGACAAACAGAGGTCAAAATAGTCGGAAACAACAAACATTTTTCTCTACAAACAATGGTCGATTCATTTCATACTTGTTGCTGCTGC
>JBBMKE010000002.1:14959259-14971566 GCA_037834125.1 Lippia alba | reverse complement strand
ACACTCAACTGATTATTTTTCTGCTAATCACTTTTTTTTCCAAACACTCACCGCTTTTACTACTGCAATTTTTAACCGCTTTCATTTCTGATTCTACTTCTACTTATGAAGTAGAGTTTGCAAATACCCCCGAAGCCTTTTGTGTCAGTGTGAAATGTGTAGATAGGGTTTTTACACTTTCTTTAAAATGATGTGAGGGTATGATGTAATTAATCTCTTTTGAAGGTGTCTTTTGAACATTTTATGAACTAAGATGCATTTACCTCTATTTAAAGAATTTGGTGGGATCTTTTGTGTTCATTGTGTAATTCACTAATTTGTTTACTTTTCCACATGCCAGAGAAATATCGTCTTTTTTGAAATGTAAACTGATGTATCACGTTTGAAACTTTATTTGAACTATTTGCAGCTTCCGATGCCTTTCGGGTCATATTTTTCTTCTTCGAAAATTTAGAAGGTTCCATGATTTGGTCAGATTCAACGTTGAAAGATATCGTCAAAAAATGATTGAATTTCATGTCGCATAAATTTTACATATTTCGGTTACAGACCAAATTTCCCCAGTGTTATCGTATTATATTCTCCTTTCTTATATGAATTCAAAATATACCAAAATTTAAACCAGAACGTGCACATGTAACCTCCAAATCCACTATACGCGAAGAATATCCAAGATGCATATATTTTTTAGAATAATTTCTCTGACATAACTTTAAGGTTTGATATAATAATTACATAAACTTTTTATAAAAAAATTTAGAAATTATAAAAAATTTCCAACTCAAGATTTTCCACGAGTTAATCCATCCAATATCCATGCATGTCAATGATTTAATATCAAATTTTATTTGAATAAATTTTTTATCAGAAAAATTGATTAATATTTGGCTTTCAATTTATGATTATACATATCTATTTTGTCAATACCTTAAAAGTATGAACAAAGAAGCTTTTAATTTCTCAAA
The DNA here is from genome assembly GCA_037834125.1 of Lippia alba. NCBI lineage: Eukaryota > Viridiplantae > Streptophyta > Magnoliopsida > Lamiales > Verbenaceae > Lippia > Lippia alba. Next base: position 14,970,601 of record JBBMKE010000002.1, on the reverse strand, counting down.
ATTTCAAAAGAAGTTTCTATAAGTAGGTCAAAAGGCATGAGGTAATCGTCCATATTTTTATTGTATTCCGACAATTTTATAATATATGGATACATACAGATAGAACAATATAAATACGATACGATATGAATATGATGATATAAATTTTTTTCAAAATTTTTACATGAAAAATATCCGATACAAATATTTAATATAACAAAATGATATTCTAAAAAATGTCGGTTGCCTTGGACCAGCCATTTATATTTCACAAAATGAATGATGAATCGTTTGTTTTCCAATTCAACTCCATTGATTTACAGTCACAATGTATTGCAATTAATTTGTTTGATGGATTTCGTAGAAGAATATATTCCAAATTTAGGAGGCGATAGAAAAGAGGTGTTCATTAATCACCGAAAACAAACATTTGAATTTCATGATTTCTTAAACAGTTAAACTGACTAATGATGATGGCCACCGTAATAACCAACTAACCAATATTTTGATGCGGCATGACAATAAATAATTGGTCCATCAAACTAGAATACAAAAAATTATTTTTTAATAAGAATACCATTTTCTTTGAATATAAAAACACAATTAGTCGAGTTGGTATATTTAATTTATAATTTTCTTCAAATATAAAAATATAAATACGATAAAAATATAAAAGTTTGTTTTTTAATAAATTTCTACATAAATGCTAGGTGCTCAATAAAATATTTGATACGTGCAATTTTCTCATCATATTTCAATGCAATGATATATTTCCAAAAGGTTGCAGATCGTAATGCACTAATACTTCCAAAAATATTATTTTATCATATTATATTATATTGGATATTCATATTGAATGTTGTATCCAATACTTCTCATATAAAAAATTTATAAAAGAATGCGCATCGTCGTGTCGAGCCTATAAAAAGTTTGGTGGGGTCATTCTTTATGTGTGTGATAGGTTGGCTCAACGGTCAGGGTCAATAATGATCAGCTGGAAAAAGTATCAATTTCAATTTTCAAACATTCATCCCATACACACACCAATTATTCTCTCCATGTGGGAAACTTCCACACAGCTGGAAATACAACCCGCGTCCATTCCCCACCCTACACGTGTCCACCATCAACGGCCTCGAACATGCCTCTCTCCCCCTCTCTCTCTCCGTATAATCTGGGAGGGTTCCACTTGATTTCGTTATGTGCCGCCATTCAATTCTTTCTTATAAGTTGCCCACTCTTTCCATTTCTTGCACAGAATCTACACATTTATTTGCACAGTTCCTTTTCTGGGCTTTCAAATTTTTCTTACAGAAAACCCCCAACAAGAAACAGAGGAATGGAGATGATGAGATTGTGGTTTGTAATGACAATCTTTGCTCTTGTTGTGGCTTTGATTGTTCCTTCTATCAATGCTCAAGTACCTGAGCCGGCCCCGGCCCCTTCAAGCGATGGTAAGTTCCTTGTCCTTCTTCCTTTTCACTTTGATTTCTTCTTGTTCTGTCACCCGTGATATAGCTAATTAGTACTATGAATTCTGTAATTTGAAATTCTCAAAACCAATCACGTGAATGTATTTAATAAGATCATGTGATTCGCTTTGAGAATTTCAAATATTAGGATTCAGAGTGCTAATAAGGTATATCACATTATTTTTGATGCAAATAATGGTTTAAATTTTGAAAGAATCATGGGTTTTGGAGTTTTTGGTATGGTTGATTAATCGGTGAATTATTTTTGTGCAGGGGTGGCACTTGATCAAGGGATAGCGTACGTGTTGATGCTGGTTGCTTTGGCCATCACCTACATCATTCATTGAACATAGATGTTAGTTAATTTTTTGGGCTTGATTGGAAAGCTGTATTCTTTCTTTCTGGAGTTGGATTATTTTATTCTATTATGTTTGAGAAATTGGTCTATTTTTCTTTATTTCTTTCTCTTTATTCTGAGAATCTCGACATGTTAATGCTGGATGAATGAGTGTCTTCTCAGATTTTGTATATTGTAGATCGTCACTACAAATTGAAGGTCATATTTTGACCGCATAATGTTGTCTTTCCTTGTTTTTTCGCTTTATGATTTATTGGGATATGTACACACACACGCCTAATGGCTGACGCTGCTTTCTGAATCCGCCGTTGAGACTATGGAAATTTATTCATTTCGTATACATAAAGCAATATATTACGCGTAAACTGAACAAGTCCATTTCCAATTTGTGCCGTATGTGTATTACTTCAACATTTCCAAACTTATTTGTGAGCTGTGAAAATAAAATATAGAGTGAATTATTCTACGGCAGGGCTGTCAAAGGGTTGAATTTGCACAAATTAGGAGATACTGGATTCGAATTCAATTGACAAAAAATTCGATTCGAATTGGAATCCATTTATTTTGAATTTATGCATAATTGAGTGGGCTAAGATCTAATAAAAGATTTGACCCAATTTGTAATAAAATCTAATCTTTTAATAACAAATTTAATATAAAAAAAATGTGATTACATAATATTTAATAAATAATTGTTAGTTGATGATTTTATTTATATTTATTTAAAATAGGTTAATTTGAACTTAAGAAAATTTATACGTTTAGAGTAAAACTTTCAAATTTTAATATTGTCTAAAGTGAATAAAATTGTAAAAATTTTAATTTGAATCATTTTAGTTAATATTATGTACTAGTAAGTAATTTATTTAATTAATTAAACATTATATATAAAATTGGATTCAAATATTTTTGATGGATATAATTCTTTAATTTCATATTCATTTTATTTATTTCGAATAATAAATATTTAAAATCGAATATTACCCATCGGATATATTTGTCGAACAAATATGCTAAAATTCAGATTAAAATCTGAGCCATTGACAACCCTACAAATGAACTTGTTTAGCTCATTGCTTAAATCTTAATTCGTAATGCGGCCTGGCCTGCACCGAGGAGCTTGTTGTCCCTGATTTTATTATTTAGTTGTTGTATGTGACTTGTTGAGTGGGTCATGTTTCTGCCCTCTTGAGGGATTTGACTCCTCAAAATAAATGGACTTGTTTACATGACTTTTTTTTGTTTAATTTTTTAATCCATACACCCAAGTGGTTATGGAGATTCAAATTTGGATCTTTGTCTTCAGGTAGGGATGACAACAAGTCGAGCTGTCTCGCGAGCCAGCTCGAACAAGCTCGGGACTGAGTTCGAATTTTACGAGCCGAGCCGCGGCTCGGCTCGTGCTATTTTGAACCCAAGCCCGAACCCTGTATTTCTGGACTAGTGGCTCGCGAGCGAGGTACTAATTAAAAAAAAATATATATATATATATATATATTTGGCGAGAATACAGAAAACCCTAGCTGCTTCCAATTGCTTCTCTCTCACTTATTCCAGCCGCACCTCCAGATTTCAATCTCGCCACCACGCCGCGTCTCGTCGTGTCTCCCTTACGCCACCACCCGCCGCTGCTGCGTCTTACCCTGACACTACTACGACGCCAGCCTCCTTCCATTTGCAGAACTGCAGCACATGTCGCCGACGCGTCTCACCTCAGGCCGCCACCACGCCGCCGCGTCTCACCCTAAGACCACCACCCCCCGCCGCTGCGTCTCACCCTCACATCACGCCAGCACATCTCAGTTGATTCTTGAATTTTGGCTAATATGTGAAAGTAATTTGGTATTTGATATTACCTTTTGACTTATCTGAGATAGATTTGAAAAAATCCTTTCTAGAATGGGATGATTTGTGTATTGTGTTTATTTTATTTTTTTATTTCAGATCTTTATGTGCATTTTTTTTAATGGATCTGTCTGTAATGCATTTTGAAAGAAACTGGAATCTAAGGAAAAAATGTTAAGGCTATGATTTTAGGATGGATTTTATGTCTAGGTATCTGAAATGTGTTTTTCAGATTGCATACCACATTGGCTAGCGAGCCGAGCCAAGCCCGAGCCAGAAAATTAGGGCCGTTGGCTCGCGAACCTGGTTCGAAACCCATATATTTATGGCGAGCCCGAGCTCGAACCAGAAAAAAATGGCTCGGCTCATTGCCATCCCTACCTTCAAGAAATAACCCTTAAACCACTTGGTTAACCCCTGTTTACATGACTTGGTTTGGGCTAATCCCGCTGCCTTGTTTGCCCTCCTTTTCTTGTACACCAAAAATTCCTCTAGGCCCAACAACATCATTCCCTATTACCGGGTTGATTAGCAACAACATTTTGAGATATTTAACAAAACACTTAAAATTAAGAGAATCACTTAGAATTGGACTGGAATGCAATTTTGCAACGAAAACAAATTTGAAAGTAAAGTATAAAAAAAAAGTACATAATTCGGAAAAAATATTTATCTCTATTATCGGTACCATTGAACCTAAACAAAATATGACCATGAAAAAAAAACTCCAAACTGAAACAATTTATTTCCTAATAATTACTCAATACAAAAACATGTGGAATAGGCCACGGCGTTGCGTAACATATTAATCAAAAGTTAATTGTAAACTAAACTATGTGTAACATTTGTAACATTTGAAGGAAGATCATGACAACATGGTGGTTTTGGCGGTGTTGGATAACAACAACATGTTATTTTGTTGACAACCGCAGCTATGTTGATGCCCGAGGAAGTCGCACACTGTCACACAATCGTCCTTAACATATGTACAATAGTTCTGAATTGGTTGTGAATGTTCTCTCGCCGCAAAACTTTTCTCTGCAAGTTTGGCAAACAAAATATAAAATTACCCGATAACAAATTATATAACATTGTCGTCTTTCATATTGGTTCATGTACTTTTCATAGAGTACAAGCTCTTTGAAAAGTTTTGAAACTTTAGACGGGTATTTATAATTTTTATTATTCTTCAGATTCACTTTCTTTATTTGTTTAACAATTTCAATCATAGATAATAGTTGCGAAACTAATTAGCATTTGCAATAAACACATTTCATGAAAAAAAAGGAAATAGAAGAAATATTATTTTGTTAAATATGTGCAAAAGTTAATGTTTAATTCAAAAAAGTTGAACATAATTTTTTCCTTTGGAAAATCGATTCTCACACATTAGGTGTTCTTTAGAAGTATTTTGGATACACAAATTTAGCAAACATGAAAAATCATACTTATATCTCTGTAATTAATCTAACTTATATGAAAGATTGTGTCAGATTATAAAAAGAATACGAACTTTAAGAATTCAGAAAATAAAATTATTGTATGGAGGAACTAACAAGGATTTCGAATAAAATTAATAGAAACACGTACCGTTCGCGCCCACAATTAGGATTATCATGAAGACCGCTACAAATGAGGTCTGCGCCATGACTGACTAATTTTGAGATAGTTGTTTGATTCTACTGGGTACATATATAATGGAAAATTGTGTTTCTTGTATAAGAAAATTTTAAATTCATTTAATGCTAGTTGATTTTATTAGATTGTATTGTTCATATATACATGTAAAGTATAATGATAGAGTGATGATATTCTAGATATAAATCAATGGGTTTTAGAAATACACTCATCAAATATCCAAATGTAATTAATTTTGGACTATATTTAATTTAGAAACTGTATAGCAAGAAAATCTTGTAGTTACAACACAATCAGCTTGTTATAATTAAAAATAGTAATTATATATTTTACATGTTTGAGAAGTTCACCCATATAATATACATGCTCGTATATCCACGTGAATAAAGCAAATTAAAATTGTCAATTCCACTAGACTAATTTTTACTGTTATGTTTGTAATGTATGGATGAGAATAAATAAACTAAAATTCGTGAGCCCTAGATAATTTCCCACTGTTGATGTGTCACCACTTGTTCTAACATGTCAGTTAATCACACGTCCAGCTAGATAATTTGTCAGCATTATCAATCCCACCCAAAACCCCGATTCCTCCCGAGCCAGAACTTTAATAATAGTTTGTGATGTTTTATCTCCCTCTCGAGCGAACAGTCGACCTAAAATGTACTATGCAAGCAAGGTGTATTAAATGCAAGAAATCCCTCTCTACAGATTACAGTAGCACTAAATGCGGCACATACTTTGCACCTTGTCTGCAAGACTGCAACCACTCTGATAGGACAATTATGAATAGTTATACTGCAAATGATCAGCTCTATATCGGTCATGTCTGTTGTCCTTTTATCTTCGATTGTGTATATTCACACACTCAAGCTCACAACTATAAATACTTTTTCATTTATCACTCAGTTACATTATTATTCCTGCAATTAATAACTCCAATCTTTATCAAATTTGGTATGACTTGTTCTTATTCCTAAAATAGACTTTTAACGAGAGTTTATCTCTAAAAGAGTGTTGAAGGCCTTTGAATATCACTATCCCCAGCCTATTGAATCAATTTGGATGGGACACCAGATCGGTAACAATTTGAAAGGCATAAACTTAGAAGAAGCAGATCGCGTCATTTCTAATGTTATCATATAATTACCACATTTTCATACATTTCCTAGATATCTAGACTTAAAATGAACAACTATTTCCTAAGCAGGTTCAAGACAGTAAAGGGGCATACACTTTGTAATTCCTCTTCTTCTTCTTCTTATATTTTAATTTAATTAACATTTCTCACTGTTATCCACCATTTCCTTGATTAACAACTTTTCATCTTTCTTGGCTTAATTCTTCTATGCAAACTTTTCAAAGTTTCTATTTTTTTAGCGTTATTATTGTGCAAATTGAATCTAGAAATTTGGGACGGCTGAACTAATAAAAAGAGGGAGTTTTACACCAATGAAAAAGGCTAAATCGTAACATTAATATATGTCAGAGTATTTTAGTCTTAAAAATATAAAACCTACACTGAAAATCAAAATGGGAAGCAATGCGAATTCTTTTACATATGACGATGGCCTAATTTAAATAAAATTTCATTTAAGGAGCCTCATTAGGTTTTATCACAATCGGTAAAATAAATTTTACCCTATAAAACTCGGCACACAAAATAAAACAAGAACTTCTTCATTTATTCCACTCAAACTACCAAAAGTAATGCAAAAACGAGAAAACTACAAACACACAGGGATACAATGCACCTCTTACCAAAACTTATTTTCCCCTATATCTATATAAAACAACACAAATTAATGTGTTCAAACAAATGCATGAAAAATGATCAATTTCTTTGACCTAGTCCTGCATGTAAAGACCAAAGAATAACAAAATGGAGGGTGATCTACTAAAAATCCCAGTGGTACTCAGTGCATGTAAAGGCCAAAGAAGGACAAGATCAAGGCCCCGACAAAGGTTCCGATGGTGGGCAAGGCAGCGACGTCACCATTGGGGGAGGGGGCAGGGGCACCGTGATGATCATGGCCGTCGCTGCTTGGGGTATCGGCATGGACGTGATGACCGCCATGACCCTTGGGGCTCGGTGCGTGGGCTTGATCGTCTTTAGCCGCCATTGCAACACCCATCAAGGTGGCGACAATGAGAGCGACGTAAGCAATCTTTATCATGTCCATCGTGGTCTGGAGGGGAGGGAGACTCGAGGAAATTTGAAAAGATTGCTCCACAGCGAAGGAATTAATGTATGTTGCTTTTCTCTTTGTGTGTGTGTGTTTGTTCGCTGCCTTTTTGATGAAATATGCTTGTCATTCGGGAGTTTTTTATAGGCACTTGATGCCTATTTTGGGAAATAGTTTGAGTGGCTAGTATTTTATGTGAGTTTTAAACCCGAGTCAAGTGTATTTATCTGTGAAAGTAGTGAGAATTTGAGGGGAGGGTGGAAAATTTTGATGTGCGTAATATGAATCAGTAAGAGAATAATAAGTGAGAAAAGAATGCAAAATGTTGACCGATGTACATACAAATGGTTGGGAGAGATTAATCATGAATACCGTCCTTAATTTGATCACATCATTTACAAGACATTGCAAACTCAAGCTATATCAAATTCTCAAACATAATTAATCCAAAAAGTTAGTTTTAGTTCATAGTTAATCCAAAAGTTTACGGTTATTTGCCAATGCACTAATATTCATGATAATGCAAGGAGATAAGCACCAAAATGGACCCAAAAATTACATAGATAAAGGGTCGAATAAGAGATGTCGATCCCCATGGACAAAAATATAATTCAAGATTTCACAATTTGTGCTACATTACAATGGGTATAGATACGACAATACAAACTTTTTTTAATTTTTATATAAGAAATGTCGGACATAGTATCCAATACGAGTGATAAAATAATATTTTTAAAATATCGGCCATAAATCCACATAAATTTGGTGAACTTTGCCATGTACTTTTGTTGCAAAATTGGTTGGTAAATACTATAGGAATGATACATTGCATAATTCTCAAAAATCTTGAGTAGATTGGTGGGTTGGGGCATCTTGGAGGGCTTGTATCAGTTTGCTTTCACGGTTCACCTATAATATAAGCCCATATTAGCTTAGCCCAACATTATAGCACAACTCATGTTGCCATGTTGGGTTATGCAAGAGGGTATGAATGCCATGATTGCCATAAGCTTGTAATCGTGCTTATTATGGGCCGTTGATATACTTTAGTAATTTGTCTCGGGCGCAACTATAAAATTATTATTATCCAATCATATATTAAATTCAGCGTCTTCATATTACAATATATATTTCATATTTTCCCTAAAAGTCCACAACAATATTTGAAAATAATATTTATTTCATTTCACCGTTCACAAAATAAGAGTACCGATTTGTATCTCACTTAAAACTTTTGCATCTTTTATGTACAAATAAAATTCATATCGGTCATAACTCATGAGTGGTACACATTACTTTTTTTCCCAAAATTTAGGGATTGATGTAATTTTGTTTTCTTTTTAATTCCATAGCATTTATAAAAACTAGCAAACTCACACCATTCTAATGACTAATTTAACTAATACTTTGTATGGGCAAAATATGAAAAAGATTAATACGTCACGTATTATTAATTTATGTGAAAAGGATATCGAAGTAAATATTATGTTTTTAATTATCTACAGCAATTTTAATGATATAATTCCGTGCATCGTACCATATATATATATATTAGTTTGTGAATAACAGAAAATTAAGCCTAACATTAGTGGTCTCCAATGAAAGTCTATATATAGCTTTGGTTAATTTCCCCCAGCTTTGACGATGACTAGCGACATGATTTTATAATTAATAGTCGCTTGTGGGAAACAATATTTATTATTTTTACAGCAACTTTGTGATCCTTGAGAAGAATTCAATATTTATTATTGACAATTTCTATTTAACATTAGAGTGTTTACATTTGTTCACTTTCGAATGTGTCGTTAAACAACAAATACAAATCAATCACTTTGAATTGGACTTACTTAGCGGTTGAATCATGTTTGTTTGAAGGATAAATAAGTGATATAGCCTAACAAGTTTACAATCAAAATATCTTGTATTTAAAATCCTGTATATATTAATGTATGAAATTATCGATAATTTTATTTTATTTTTTTATGTCTTTGTAGTTTGATCCTACGAATCCCCAATCGACATTGGATACATATATGTTTTTAAAAAAAAATACTAATGAATCATGTTGAATTGGACAAACAAATTTTGCAATTAAATTAGAATAATTTATGTACCATTTCAAAGTTCGAGGGGGAGGACAAGATATAAAAAGTTGCATAATTAATCAAGTTGATTTTAAAAAATTGAGGGATTTGATAGATAAGCGTTTGATTCTTGGAGGTTCAACATAAGTCTATTGGAAAGCCTTATTTAAATTACACCTCCGAGTTGACTTGAGCAACAAGGGCTCTATTTCTCATTTCACCAAGAAACATTGATAAGGATGGCAAAATAACTTAAATCATACTGAAAGTTAAGGATGTACTACAATAATGTGTCTGGGTTGGCAACTAGCGAGGGAGTTCTTAATTAAGTTGACCTTGCTTCATATAATTGGTAATCATCGTACTTAAAAAATAAATGAATTCTTATAATAAAACATCAATTAACTAGTGACAGGGGAGGTTCAACTATTACTAATGAAGTGGTAAGAGAAATTATTTTGTTGCAAAAATAATTTCCACTATATTAGTAGTAATAAACAATTTAATTGTTTATTAATCTTTATCACGGATGGTTGGATATATGTCTTTTCATATTTTCTCATGGTATTTGAAGTGCGAATAAGAATATCAAAAACATATAAAAAGATGTTTAGAAAATTATCTATTGACTGTCCCACATTGTAATAATAATAGAACACAAATTACAATTTTATAAGTTAAGGTGCTTTATAAATTATTAAAATATGTAACTTAAGAGTTGACACGTAAGTGATCTGCGGTGCACCACCGCACTACCTGCATCCACGTCGTTTGGAGTCTTCCCTTCGAGCTTAATTCTTGTTACTCAATTTGATGCTGTCTTTAGACCTAGTTGTCTCTCTCGTTGCTCAAGACCTTACTCAAGACATAGTTTGATGCATCGCTTGGAGCCTTGTTTCTAGACCTACTCCAATCTTAATTCTTTTTACTCAATCTTGTCTTTTCTCTAGACCTACTCCGAGCTGAATTCTTGTTACTCAATTGTCTCTTCTTGTTACTCAATGCTGTCTCTAGACCTACTCCGAACTTAATTCTTGTTACACAAGACCTAGTTTGATGCATCCTTGTTATTCAATTCTGTCTCTAGACCTACTTGTCTCTAGACCAACTCCGAACTTAATTCTTGTTACTCAAGACCTAGTTTGATGCATCACTTGGAACCTTGTCTCTAGACCTACTCCGAGCTTAATTCTTGGTATTCAAGACCTAGTTTGATGCATCGCTTGGAGCGTCGCATCCGAACTTAATTCTTGTTACTCAATTCTATCTCTAAACCGCTTAATTCTTGTTACTCAATTCAGTTTCTAAATCGTTTAATTCTTATTATTACTCAATTCTGTCCCTCGACCTAGTTTCATAACACTTACAACTAACGGAGATTTTAAACAACTAACCTTAGAAATAAAAGTTATCTTAATTTCATAATGAGATAGTTCCCTCACCAAATAGATGCGTTTTCGGACCTAAACAGTATTTTGGGTAACATGTCGGATGTATTATTGTTATTATTATACAACTGGTGAAGGTTAGTCTGGGGAGTTTGATTTAGATTCCCTCCAACAATGATGTGTGATGATGCCGAAAATTGGTTCGCCGAAACTCGAACGGGATCGGCTCCAACCTTTAATAGATCTGCCAATAGTGGGTTCTTTGACCTGCTAAGATCATCAACAACGTGAGAATACCAGGCGGGAGGTGTGTCTTGCGTTGGCACTCCGACGCTCAAGACAGTGAGATTGTCTTAGGTGGGAAAGATGACCGGAGAAATTAGCAGCGCTTC
>JBBMKE010000002.1:14905614-14916038 GCA_037834125.1 Lippia alba | reverse complement strand
ATTAGAAGATTGATGTTCTTAATTAAGATTTCATTCTCAATTAAATTGCACAATATAATATTTAGGGGTGTCAATTCGGGGGTTGATGGGTTCGGGTCAGGTTGAGGTAGGGAAATAACATAAAAAATCCCAACCTAACCCAGTGTTGAACTCGAAAACTCCAACCCTGACCCGTATTAATTATTGGGTTCGAGTTGAATTTCGTTGACTTGATTTCCAATCATTCGGCCCAAACCAAATAATCCAACTCAAGCCTGATAACCTGGCCTAAATCTAATATATAACACATTAACCATGGCGATTTCTCCCACACAACACACAAAAAATTGCACATAAACCATGGTAATTCAGGTCAACTCGGGTTGACCCAAACCCGACTTGATTTTCTCTTTTTTCCTTCGAGTTGTTCTTGGGTCCGACCCAAATTCAAAAACTCTCAACTTTAACTTGATATTTGGTCGGGTTGTCGGGTCATGTTCATTTATAGTGTAAGAACAATGGTATGAGTTTTAGTATTCGATCGAAATAGTTTGCAAAAAAGGCAGAAAATAGAAATAAAGTATTTAGTTCGATATGAGAAGATTACGAGAGTAGATGAACAACATAAAGAAATCTTTGGCGTGAGGAAGTAAACACTTAACGGATCCTCCTTAAATTCATGACAAGCTCAAGGAATTGAAATCGAATTGTACCAAACCGTCTATCAGGCCCCTCTATTCTACGAACATAGTAGACTTGGGGGGGGGGGGGGTACTGGAGTTCCTACCTACCTAGATCAGGGTTAAGCCCAATGGCGGAACAACCCTTGCTTGAAGGGTTACAATTGACCCTCCTCAATTTTATTTTATTTTTTAATTACTATATATGTAGATATATACATATTCTTATATGTAAATTTATGGGTTTTTTTAATTATTGACTCCACTCATCAAAACTAAAATTAATATTAGTTAGGGTCAATATACTAAATTATTGACCACCCTTTAGTATTATACTTTGGTCGGCCCCCTAAATAAAATTTTTGGCTCCGCCATTGGTTCAGCCCAAGAACATGATAAAAAGCATATATTATTAGCCCCTCTTTAGTATTATGCTTTGATCGATCCCCCTAAATAAAATTTCTGGCTCCGCCACTGCTTCAGCCCAAGAACATGATAAAAAGCACAAATGCTCAATGGTCTAAATAGGCGAATAAATTAGTTAAGCATGTTAACTTACGGGATATAACAAACTTTAAAGATAATGATAAGTTTGAAAGGAGATATTGATGATAAGACTGAAAGGAGATATGGAGATATGGGATTACAACGAAAGCAAGAGACACAACAACAACATACTCTAGTAGTATTAGGGGAAACCCTTAATCAGTATACCATATCAATAAAGGCCCTTATCTTGAGAAAAATAGAGGTTTAATAATCTCTGGACACAACACATATCATAGTTTACATACTCAAAACAAAAGTAATTATAAATCATACGCGAGTTCGTCATAGCATCCAGAATTTAAATCTCATAAGAATTAAATTACGGAGTTGATGTGATGAAAAACTTTAAATCCGTATTGATATTCGCGTATCAATTAAATACTTAGGATTAGGCCAGATCACACCCACTAAAATCAAGGCCTTAATGAAAGTAGGTCAATTAAATAAGTTCGATAAGTCTTGTCCCATTACCCAAATTTGTTTAGCCCATTTTACTTTAATACAAAAATCAATTAATAAAAATTTAATAAAAAATATTCTTAAAAAGATACTCTCCACAAATCAATATAAAGTAAATATTATCGGTAACTAAATATGTAAATTCACAAATCAACTTATTCGTTTTCTCGCTTCTCCCTCCTTTCCCGCACTATCAAATTTTTATCACATTTTTTCAACGTACGCATATTCAAGTGAGATCGAACTCTCAACATTACCATGAAGAATGAACTTATTAACCATTTGGCCGTTGGTCTTTCCTGCAGTATCACATGATTTATATCTTATATGTCTTTTAATTCTACAACAATGTATGTGCGTAATGAAAATTTTATATAACATTTAAATAAACGATGTGTTTTTCATTTAATATTTATTAAATAATGTACATATAAAATGATATTAGCAGAAAAAGAAAGAAACTTTAGGCGACAAAAAAAGCAACATTACAACTTTTAGATAAAATTATTAATAGAACTAGAATAATATATAATAGAGGTGAGAATATTGAGAGGCTGCCCACCCTCTTAGTACATAGTTGTTTCGACGAGCGCCTCTCTCGCCCAAGAGGCACAACCTCATTTCAATCCTTTGCGATATTAAAATAAAGGAAAAAACTGTCACGCCCATGCATGACAGGACTGCCATTATAGTCAGATATCTATGTATATTACGAATGTCGTGATAATATTCTCTCGTATATATGAGTAGTCCATGTGAGCAAACATTGTATTTTGTGCTTGCAAAGGTATTGAAACACGATTCTCGCAGCACAAAATTTAGCCCAAAAGAAAAAACAAAAGGGGAAAAGGAATAATCCCGTTTGGTACATTGGTAATGGTCTACTGGAAGGGTAGAGAATGCAATAAATACTAATTTTCTAAATACTATAAAGTCGATATTCATCTCTTTGGCTTTATGGGAGATTTTGGGTGCTTTTAAAAGGAATTAAGTAATTTGAAGAGTGTGGGTTTCTGTGTTCTTCCAAGTTGTTCAGATTCGGTTCCGTAAAGAAGTTGCGTAAGGAATTATGTAGTGCTTTCAAGAATATTTATAAATATCAGTATCACCTCCCTCGACTGTACCTAACCTTCCTTTCTTTAGATTCTCTCCGACAGCTTTATCCCATCTAAACTCATTTTAACGTGCTACAATTAATGCCAACAGAGGTTGGTCCAAACAGTAAATGAATTCATTCCTAAGGGCGAGGTCCCGGATTTGAATTCCCGTTTGGGTGTGCGTGTGGAAAAAAAATGCTACAATTAATAGATACTTCACCCAAGAATATATAAGAAGTTAATTGCACCAAAAACCCTGTATTAAGAGAAATTGGTTCTTAATTATGTTGACGTGTTTTTGGCTCTACCCTTGTATTTTAAAACTATAACATGCCCACAGTTATACTGTAACATGTCCGCAGCTATAATTTTAAACAATATTGTTTTATTCTATGGTGTTGCGTCAAATATCCTATCGAGCATCTGCCAAATAATAGATTTTAATAAAAAATTGAAGCGTACATATTCCCATATTCATGTCTCTGCTTGATAGGGTGTGGACTTACATGATTCACAAGTTAAAATACAGAAACAGTGCAGAAGATTCAATATGAAAAGTAGTAAAAGAAATCCGTGTCAAAATCTTGGTCGATAACCTATTCTTTTGGAACACTTTAAAAAGGTAATGCCGAAAGGAACTGATTTTAGTACAGTATTGACTATTGATGCGATATATGAATTTGGGCCAATACCCAGTAACGGTTGGGCTTGATGTTAAGGTTGCTATTTTATGGCCTGTATTGCACACTGCTTTTAAGTTCTATTAAAATACAAAAAAGAAATTAAATAAATAATCGAGTGCTTTTATTTGTTGTATAACTTCTTAGATATAGTGTGCTCTTACGTAGTTTGTTAACAAGGGGAATAGACTATACGAACATTATTCTTCCAAGATTGAGCCCTTGGAAAGATCGATAAGATCTCACCCGAGACTGATTCTGAAGCCGAGGTTCGACAATTTCATGCTACTTTCCCCTCATCCACACGATTCAGGCAACATTTTTTGAAATATATGATCTTCAATATGGGGCATTCACGCATATAAAAGGTGTAAATTGACCAAAAAAAGATGAAATAAAAGGTGTAACTTGTAAGTGCAGCCCGAATACTTAGCAATACGTTTCACCATTTGCCTAAATATATAGGACAAGAAATTCTACCACTCTACAATGTATACCCCCACCTAGTTCCGTACTGTATAGTTTCTATACACTAGCACTAACAATTCCAAACCACCTTATGTTCAGTCTCTCACTATCTGCAAAATACATTTTTGACGTACTATCCTATGAAGCACTAAACAACAGTGACACGATGACACAAAATCTTAAATACTACTCGGGGACGGGCAGAAGCATGTGTGTAGCTTTATGAATGAGAAAATTTTATGTAAATATATTGTATAATATATACTGATATCACATTTGATATCTGCCCCTTACTATATACAACATCCAGGGGATATCAAGTCATTCTTTTTCTTTTATTCTTTATTTACCTCTAAACCACAAGACATGAAGCTTTCTCAAACACTTCTCCAAGATTGTGTGTGCAAGCCAGCAGCTCAATTTTAGCAAGCACGGGCTTCAGTCAGCTGCCTTGTAATGGGACCATAATTACCTGAAACTTTAAGAGATGCAAAGAGGCAGGACAATCGAGCCATCATAGGACTTGTCCTTGCCATTCTGGGTACAATTGTCAGCTCCTTACCAGAGTTCTCTCCTCCACAAGGGCTGTCATAACCTTCAAGATCTGCTTTTGTAATCAATACTGCATCTCCTGATGCACATATTGCTTTAGAAGCCATCCGTTGCTGCTGATATTCTTGAACAGCCTGAAGAGCAGAACAAAATTAGGCTGAGATATATTGAAGGGGTAGTTACAGTGGAATCCTGAGGATTGGCTAATTGAACGACCTACTCCAGAGGTTTACAAGTTACTAATTTTAAAAATTTCTCCTGGCATTGGCATACCCTAAGATTTGGCCCAAGTCCTAACACAGGTTATTATAGTTTAAACTCAAGTATTGATCACTAAGTGTCAAAGGAAAAATACGGTATTCATAAAAGATTAGAGATGATGTCTTTAAAATTCATTGATCCAGCTCTAATATAAAGTCAGAAGAAGTTTCTAATTTCTCAAACCACAGGGGAAGGGGAAGTTTGTGCAATTATGCCAAGATGCCAATGTAGTTATCCCAACATCGAAACCACTCCAAGAAATGAATATGTAGCTAAGAACACAGATTCATGGTGGTCCTAAAAAGCAATTTCTTCTAGTGATCGAGTGCTATGTGATGTACCTTCCATTGTGATGGAGCCAATAGCACCCTGGGTCTTATAGATCGAACGTATTCAAATGCAGCAGTAGGACTCATATGCTTGTATTCCACCTGACAATTATAAGTGTTCAACTGTCAGTACAATTAAGCAGAGAAAATTGCTTAATATATTCTATGCAAAAGAAGAAACAGTACCAGATAACAAAGAACAATGGTTGTACTCCTTCCCCTCCCTGCTTTGCAGTGGACATATGTTGTTTGACCACTGCAGGCATTTCCTGTACCAAAGATGAATGATCAAAAACTGCTGAGATACAGATACAACTATGGATAAGAATTTCACAAGTATCCCCACTGGGGAGACATAATGGGGATAAGATCAAATGAAGTCACATACTGTGAATGAAATCCACGGCTCGGTTGATATCCACAAAAGAAGGAGCAAATAGATAATCCCTAGTAGGAATTACAAGATGGTCTATCTCATGAGCCTGCAAAATGACAACACTTGTTAGGCAATTACAATAAAAACCCATAAAAGAACTCAAAGTTAATGCTTTAAACCTTTTGGCCATATTAATTACCAGAATATCCACTATCGAAGAAGATGCTCAAAAATAATACACACCAAATGGAATAACATCTTAAAAACAACACTTTTGACTCTTTCCTTAAGTTACAAGCAAGAAAACTTATCATCTGAATTTATCAGGATTACTTGATTGTTTAATGCTAAAGAAAACCACCGTAGCATGATTGGAAAATCAAAATGTCATCACCAGATTTACTTTTAAGAATTGTTTTGAGAAAGCTAAACCATTAAAAAGTTACATATTATATATATGAACATATGCAAGTATTGCAGCAGTTCCATCCAAAGGACCAGCTTCGCAGAGCAAGAAAAACACTTCCACAAAATAAACCAGCCTTTTACTCCATGCTGTCCACCCCCTCCCAAGAAAAGCTCATGGAACTAGCATGGCTCTTAGTAGCATTAGAGAACATAATGGTGAGTATCAGCAATTATAAATTTGAGAAATAACGAAGGAAAGATAGTCCTCAAAACCACTCACATAGTACAAAGATGTTGGCACAAGAGTTTCATAGGGCTCATTTAGAGTAATTACACCACCAACTCCAAGCTGCTTCAACCGAGGTACATCCTTCGGAAATGGAACAGCTCCCAATAGGAGAAACTAATATTCATCACAAAAGCAAATATCTTAGTAGTTGGCAAAAATATTCTATGTAATATCATCAGATAGTCCATGAAGATAAAGTTCGGAGTCTTCTCTGGCATTAATATCATGAGGAAACGAAGCAGATTCTAAAATTCAACTTAACAAGTGTGATCACTAAATATTGATGGAGAAGCAAACCCCTGGAAAGGAATAACATTTCAACTTTTAATTGTCAAATAGATCGCCGTAAACACCAAAAAACTAGAATTTTCCGCCAAACAAGATAAAGTCCATATCATCAAAATTTCATCATCTCTTATCATACTAGAATCTGAAGCAGAAGAGCAACAAATACTTATACCCCATAAAGGGAAAGAAAGAAAGGAATTAAAATCAAACTGGTATTAAGTAAGCAAATTACCTAAAAACCAAAGAACCTAAACAGTGAAGTGTTAAAACTCAAAACGAGAATCAAATACCAAACCTCTCACTGCAAATGATATACCTGATCGATCTGATCCCACCATCGGAACTCAGCTTGAATTTTGTTCCGGAAAACGTTGTACAAAAGGGTTGGGTAGAACAGTATCCGAGCCCCAGCTCCAACTAAAGCCCTTTTGGCATCAACCCGAACAGCGATCAGCCTCCTCTCTTTCCCGCTACTGCGATTACTCTCAACAACACTCTCCGTCGAATCATCCAGTTCCTCGATCTTCATCGCAATTAAAATCAACAACGGAAATCAATACCAACCCTCAGAAGTGCTAAATAATTGGGGGAAAACACGGAAACGGAAACCTAGGCTATAGAAACAATCAATTGAGACACCCGATCGGCGGAAATTCAATCCATCGGGAAGAACAGACTACTGGGGGTGATCATCAGGGAAAGCACGGCAAGTATGGATTGGGACTTGAGAATTACCGAAAATCGCAAGGAAAACTGCGATGATCGAGAAAAGTAGGGAGAATTCAGCGATCAAGACGAGAAGAAGACTGTGGAATTCGCGAACAGGAGAGATGGATGGATTGCGACGAGGAAAAAAAGTCAAAAAGGAAAATTGAGTGTGGGGGAATGAGAAAGAGCTCGGGAGTTGTGGACCTCTTGTGTTGGTTTTCTCATTTTCTCCTCCTTTTCTTTTCTTTCATGAATGAAGTTTTATTTTATCAAATAAATTACAAGCGATTAATAAAAAATGATTTGTTAGAAAGGGATCGTAATGGAGAGTACCATATATGTTAAAATTTCATCTCTAATTTTTTTTTCTTTTTTTCCACTAAAAATTGATTTCCAATTTGCTCCCGATATTCTCCAACAGCACCGACACTTCGTCGGCAAAGGAAGAAGGGGCTGGTAAGGACGGCAGGATAAGGAAAGGCGGCGGCAATGGCAACCACGACTGAATTAGCGCGACAACGGCAAGATATTGATAAGTAGTGACAGCAAGAATTGATTCAATCATGTTGCCCTATTTATTGTATTGCAACAAGGAGGACAAAAGTATGTATTGTCAGTGTTATTTAAATGCTAATTATTTTTTTGAATCCTATATCAATTAGACAGTATAATTTACCGATTATTTTTATTGAAGAAAAGTGATAAATTGAATTGTTGATCATTTGAATTGAATCGAATTGTTGATCCACTACAAAGTGCAAACTGATAATTTGAATTAGTATTCTAAAAATGGCGATGGCCAATGATGAAGCTCAAGACAAGCAAATCCTAAGAAGTTGTTGGTCTAACAACAAAATTACGGTATTTCCAATTATGCGGAGGATGTCAGTGGAGGAGATTCACGCGAAACTCGTTGAATAGTGGTCTGACTTTTTAATCTCTATATTGTGGAGATTAGGACAATTCTGTCTCTTGCCTATCTAGTTGGGAAACAGTCATTCGAAGAAGAGGTATGGGGATTTCTACTTTATTTTGTTTTGAATTAACACTATATTAACAATATTTAGTAATCTCATTCTCTCTTAGGAAGATAAGATATAACTCCTAAGCATATAATTCAAACTTGGCCGGTGTTCGTTCTAAACTTGAGGATTGATCAAATCCACCGTGTATTCTGGAGTTGAGGATTGAAAATTTTATGTACTTTATGTATTTTTAGATTTTTTTTTTGTAATTGAATAGACTATCCCTTATGATTGTTTCTATTTGTTTGAAACTACATTAATAACTTGGTTGATTATGTTTTCTCAATTTGATCTATGGTAATGAAGTCCTTGTACAGGTTGTTTTAGTTTGTTTATTTATTTATGTGGAAATGAAGTGCTTGTTCAGGTTATTTCAGTGTTTTTACTTATGTGGTAATGAAGTGATTGTTCAGATTGTTTCAATTTGTTTATATATGTGGAAATAAAGTGTTTATTCAGGTTGTTTACTTACATGGAAATGAAGTATTTATTCAGGTTGTTTCAGTTTTAGAGCCAAATGTGCTACTTATAGAGTAATAAAGTGGTATTGTATAACTAACAGCGTGATCTGTAGAGTGAATAATTCAAAAAGGGAAAGAACTTATAGAGTAACTGTTTGGTACCCTTGTAAAGTTAATTTCGCTTAATATCGTTCGGGCTTATTATGTAAAATTAGATGAGTATAGGAAGACCTAATTTTGTGTTTGGTAACATTACTATTTCCCAAGTAAGAGTTATTGTTAGTTAATATTGCATTTGATATATACACACAAAAGTAGTATAATTTATTGAATTTCCTAAATTACCTTACTAATTTAATGAATTGCCTAAACTACCCTTGTCTTATATAGAATTGATGACTGAGAATTTCACCTCATTTGGGAATCTGCTTATCATCGACATCACTGAGTCCGGCGCGAAGAGAATTCTTACGTTGGTGGTGTCGTTGGTCGTTACGCCTTCTTCCACTCTTAGGCAAGTACTTATCCCTTATTAATCCATTTATATATGAATGACCTATGTTATTACGCCTTCCGCCAAATTAAACCCTTTTTCCTCTCATTTTCTCTAGTTGTCATGCTCCTCCTTGTCTAGCCTCTTCCTCTCCTCTTTTTAAGAGATCATTTCTATTTTGATTTTTAGGTTCTTTGATTGATTAGATGTAATCTCTTCCAATTATTATTACTTGTACACTAAATCTCAAATCTCATCTACTTCCTTTTGTACATTATTTGACTCAACTTGCCTAATCTGGCATAAATCCTTCTTATGAGTTGCTCTTGTGAACTAATTGTGTGATTTGTAGAATGAATAATTCAATAAAGGAAAGAGTTCAAGTTAGAACTATATGTGCAAATTATAGGGTAATGAAGTGGTATTGTGTACCTAACTGCGTGATTTGTAGAATGAATAACTCAATAAAGGAAAGAGTTCAAGTTAGAACTATATGTGCAAATTATAGGGTAATGAAGTGGTATTGTGTAACTAACTGCGTGATTTGTAGAATGAATAACTCAAAACGGGAAAATAATTCAAGTTAGAACTTAATGTGTCCATTATAGAGTAATAAAGTGGTATTGTATAACTAAATGAGTGATCTATAAAATAAAAATTTGAGGACCAAAAATAAATAAATGAAATGAAAATTTATTATAAATTCCTTTTATATTTCAAAGTCCAATCATCAAATGCTAATATTAACGATCTTTCATTTCTTAGGGTAACGCATTTGTGCGGATCTTTGCGGTGGGGATTCAGTAAAAGCATACCATAGTCCGTTCCGTTTTCCAGCATTCATCCCTCAATCCCCCTCTCTTCTCAATTCTCCCCCAACCTTTTTGATTTGTTCCTTTTTGTTGAATCTTCTGGATTTTTTTTTTTTATAATGAGAAATTTTTCAAATTTAGATTTTTGGATAATTGCAATGAGCTCTCGGCTAGTCAAATTCCAGCCCTCAATATTTGAATGAGAAGAAATTCAAGCTTGATTTTTGGGGTTTTTTTAGTAATGACGATTGACGGGAACTCTCCATTAATGAAAACCGTCAGCCAGAACATGCCGGACGAACACCACTACAAACAGTGAAACAGGTATATAGACATGCACCGAACATTAATAAATGCAATAATCCAATGACATGGTCATTTACTTCAATCAAACCCAAAATTGCAACCAACTTAGTACATACATAATGTTGTCCGGCGTGTCTTATCCAGAAACCCATTACAATCATTAAAAATTCCAGCAACTCTAAAATCATTACCTCAGTTAATGAG